>JBBMKD010000027.1:17660120-17686252 GCA_037834095.1 Argya squamiceps
ACAGCCCTGCCCTGCCTTGTCCTGCCGTTGTCAGGTCGCACTGACACACGGCCTGAGCCCAGCGTTCCATTTTGTGGAACCCTTGGTTGGACGGGTCACAATGGCCATGCTGACATCAGCATCGTGCACCCAAAATTGGGGCAGCCATGGCCTCAGTGCTCCACCACCCACGTAAAGACAGCGCCCTTGGGAACTGAGGTTCTGAGATGGGCTGAGCCTTTGGTCAGTGCAGAACCAGAGCAGGGACTGCTGCAGCAATGCAGGGTCAAATGGCAGGCCCCGGGGCAGCCATCGAGGGTGGCACTGTAGGCAGAAAGGTGCTGCTCAGGCAGTGCCACTCCAGGGCTCCAGCCCTGGCCAAGGGAATTCTCTGCTCCTGCCCCTGGCAGTCGGTTGCCCAGAGAGCTTGTGCAGGGTCTCTTGTACTGGAGAGATTCAAAACCTGCTCTAGCTGAACCGACATTTTCCTCAGGTCCTGTCTGCAGTAAACTAAGATGAACTTGATTTGATGCTGATGCTGATCACCATTGGGAACAGGAGATAAAGCTGGAGACCACCACAGCTGCCTCTCAACTTCAATTGTCCTGTTGTCCTATGAACTAACAACTTTGACATTTCATATTAAATGGAAAAAACTGTATTAAGGTCCTGAGAAACGTTGCTTTTACAATGACTCAATGGAAACCTGGAGAATTCAGTGGGGATTTTCTGTGTACATCTGACTGGAGAGCTTGCCACAGTCCTGGCCTCAGGAGTCAGATGCAGGAAGATGCTCTTCCCACATGACAGGAACTTTGCCACTTTGGTCCAACTTCTTCTACTTCTTCCTATTTCTAAATAAATTGAAAATTTATTAAACTGAAAAAAACCAAGAGAAGCACAAAGAGTTCTGATCTGTCAGCAGGTCGCACGTGTCGCTCCTGCTGGCCACCCTCGGGGCAGAAGCGGCTCCGGCGGTACCATGGCAGGATGTCCATCAGGTGTCGGCACTGCCAGCCTGGCTCTGCCGGGTGGCCCTGGCAGTGTCATAGCGCACGGCAGCTCTGGCATTGCAGCCTCATCCAGCGGCCAGATCTGCGGGCTGGGACCCAGCAGCAGCCGCACGCCTCTCCCAGAGCCCGAGGAACGGCAGCGCAGCGGGAATACGCTGAGGGATCAGCGGGAGCTCTGCTCTGGGCAGGAACCGCCCCGCCCCTCACATCCGCCCTCGCCTTGCCGCCCTCCAGCCCCCGCCGCGCAGCGCCCGCGCTGTCATGGCGGCTCTCGCCCACAAGAGGGCGCCCCAAGCCCCGGAATGGCGCCGGGAACGTTCTGGCCCTCGGGAACGCGCGGGCGGGTCGTATTTCCTGAAGTGAAGGATGTCCTTTAATGCTTGAGCTTTACATACTTTCAAACCTGATTAACAAAAAGACACATTTAACCTGTGACACACGCAGCAGCCTGCAAGCTCGAAGTGATGTCCAGGTGTTAGAAAAGTACTTGTTGCTAGGCCTTTTCAAAAGCCTTGTCTTTTGAAGGCTCCGGGCTGGGCACGTTTCACTGATCTCAGACCCAGAGGGAGGTTGACAAAGCTTAGGAAGGATGCCCACTGATAGTGGACACAAAGGATGCAGAATTTAGGGGCCATAAAGACATCTGCTAGAACTGCCAAGATAAAGAAAGCACTAATAAAGTCCTCTCAGCAAATATGCTGAAATCAGCTCCAGCTGGGTAAAAAAGAGTGTGCTGTTTGCAGGCAACAGGACTTTGGCACCAAAATTATCCTGGAGCTGACCACAGGATGGTCCCAGTCACCATAAGTCCCACAGAAAGACAGCACAGTGAAAGCAAGTGCTGGGCGCATTGTGTTTCAAGAACCCAGATGAAAAAGCTGGTGAGACTGTGCTGGATTCTTGTGTGCTATCTACGCCTTCTGTTAAAAACGGGCCAGGAGACCATCTCCCTTTGAAAAACCTTTATTAAAAACAACCTGGGTGGGGGGCTCGTGGGGCGCACACCACCGCTGCTCCCTGGACGGTGCAAAGGAGGAAAAGATCTGCTCCGTCTCACGGCGCATCTGGGCCTTCTGTCCTCGCAGGAGTCCCTGGAAAGACATGTGCCAGCTCGTAGTCGAGGGGTGTCGAGTCTTGGACAAATCATGGCGACAAAGTAAGACCCAGTTCTGATGGGTGTGGAGTTCCTTACGTTTCTGCTGGATCAGAGCAGTTATTCACAGTCTTTGGTTTTATTCTGGCTCGTTGTCATCGGGTCCTGATCGGTACTGGAGACTCTTAATTTGCATATAGTCTCGAGTGCACGTCCTTATGGGAGCAGCAGAGGTGATACCCAACCGGAAAGGGGAAGTAGGTGCAGGACAAACAGTAATTAAACTTTACTAAGGAACATTAACAATTAACAGAAGAAACTATTAACTTTAAAAATATTTAACAATAAACTGGTGTCTTGGGGCTTTATTTTCCACACCTTCTCTCCTTCTTCTTAAAATATATTGTAAGCCTCACTAAGAAAACCCAGTTAGAGCCAAGCTAACTACCTTATTCTGAAAACTTGCAGTTGACTTAAAGGTTTAGTACCTTACAGAGCAGGTTTGAGGCCCTGGAACTGGAGAGACAGACAAGTGATGAAGTGGACAAAAGTTCTTCTGGAATAGAGGGAGCACCTAGGGCAAAACAGCCAATGCTTGCATCATGACCACCTCTGTTCTGAAGAAAGATCCTTGCAGGCCTTCCAGAAAGTGTCTCAAGGGAAGGTTTCGGTCTCTCCTGTCCTGTTTCCTAGACTTTATCTGAATCTTTCTCTCGAAAGACAGGAAAAGCTCAGGTGTGCTAGGAAATTACTGTGAGCACTGGCAGAGGTGAATGCTCTGGAATCCAGAGTCTTGTGCAACTCTCTGCCATGGAGATACACCTTGCTGTGTATATCCTGTAAACTAGAGCTTAAATGGCAAATCAGCAATTGGGGAAATACACGACCAAGACAATAAAGATCTAAAGTGCCTTGCTTTGAGAGGGACAACTAAGACAACAAAAGTTCAAATAGCAAATACTGAGATGAAGAAGAACTATTTTCTCTAAGGTACTCTAATTTTTGTTTTCTTCTCTGTGCCTTGTGGAGATTGTCTACCTCCTATTTTAATTGTTTTCTTTTTTCCTGTCTCCGGAATGAATTTTGCATTATGCATGTCTGAAGTCAGATATAAGAAAAATTCTCTATTGTTTTCACATATTGTTTGGCAATCATAAAAATATAAGTTTAGAGGGAAGACGCTTTATCTTTGACAAATAGATCAATTTTTAAATACTCTTGTATGTTGTGCTCGTTTGCAAAGATTTTAAATTGATCTTTGATGGACATTAATCCAAGAGTACATCAAAGCCTCTGGAGGTGGCTGCCATGGCAGGTTTCCGACAGGTGTCACAGCCCCAGTCTCGCTCCATGGCGAATGGCCCTGACGGGTGGCAGCACCAGCCCCACTTCATGGTGGGTTCCCCTGAGGGGTGGCAACCACAGTCCCGCTCCATGACAGGTTTCCCTGAGGAGTGGCAGCCCCAGTCCCATTCCATGGCAGGTTCCCCTGAGGGGTGGCAACCACAGTCCCGCTCGATGGCAGGTTTCCCTGAGGGGTGGCAGCCCCAGTCTTGCTCCATGGAAGGTTTCCCTGAGGAGTGGCAGCCCCAGTCCCGCTCCATGGTGGGTTTCCCTGAGGAGTAGCAGCCCCAGTCCCGCTCCATGGTGGGTTTCCCTGACGGGTGGCAGCCCCAGTCCCGCTCCATGGCGGATTTCCCTGAGGGGTGGCAGCCCCAGCCCCACTTCATGGCAGGTTTCCCTGAGGGGTGGCAGCCCCAGTCTCGCTCCATGGCAGGTTCCCCTGAGGGGTGGCAGCCCCAGTCTTGCTCCAGGGCGGGTTTCCCTGATGAGTGGCAGCCCCAGCCCCTCTTCATGGCGGGTTCCCCTGAGGGGTGGCAGCCCCAGTCCCGCTCCATGGCGGGTCTCCCTGAGGGGTGGCAGCCCCAGTCCTGCTCCATGGCAGGTTCCCCTGAGGGGTGGCAGCCCCAGCCCCACTTCATGGTGGGTTCCCCTGAGGGGTGGCAGCCACAGTCCCGCTCCATGGCGGGTTCCCCTGAGGAGTGGCAGCCCCAGCCCGGCTCCATGGCGGGTTTCCCTGGCGGGTGGCATCCCCAGTCCCACCCCCACAGCGCGTTTCCTCAGGCTAGGCCCGGGTTCCCCTCAGGGCGGTTCGTGTTGCGCAGTCTGGGCTGGATGGGAGGAGCCAGGGCGGCTATAGCGAACACGCCTTGAATATCGCCCCTCTCACGCTGCCCTTTCCTGGCATTTTTGACAGAGCTGTGGTTATTGAATTTTGACTTTCCGTGCTCAAGCTCTGCATTCCAGGCAGCCAGTTCTACACGTCTGCACCGTGCCCACACCATTTTGGGGGTAAAGCAATGCGCCTGCCTTTCAGCCAAGGTCTTCGTGCACACAGGATAAAGAACAGAGTTACTTACACGGACAGTTGTGTTTTTCTACACCTCAGCTGGCACGTGTCAGCTGTACACAGAGACCTCCTGCCCTGTCCTGTGTCCCAGCTCTGTCACACTGGCAGTGTTTTGTGTGTCACACTAGTGCTGCACTGAGTGTCACACTGGTGGTGTGTGCCCCACTGCCGCTGTGTGGAGCACTGCACTGGCACTGTGCTGTGTGTCACGCTGGCACCATGTGCTTTCAGACAAGGCTTGCAGACCTTGGAGCCTAAGCGGGTGAGTGTGAAAGATGGTGACAACAGAAGGATGCCAGGAGAGACCAGTTGCTTCCAGACTCAAAAGCCAGCTCTCTGTTACGTAATACTGTTTTCTTTTTCTTCCTCACCTAATGTCACTCTGCCATGTGCACACTCTGCCCTTTCCCAGAGAGCTTGATGCATTAAGAACCTTTGGAAAACTGACTAGGGCAGCACTGCATTCCACATCTGTGGAAGCCATCACGAGCCATCTCATTGCTGAAGACAGGTGCTGTTTTTAACCAGTGTTTGATTTCAGCAGGTCTGCTGACATCCATTTTGTGTAATCCAAAAATAGCTTGTTCAGCTCCAGAGTGAGGACATGCTCCCTACAGGTCCAGGGAGCCTGAGGCTATGGCTTTGCTATGTTCAGAAGGCATCTCTCTAGTTAGCTTTAATCCCGCTGGACTGAGTACAACAGTACCCAAATAGAAACACAGAGTTTGGAGTGGCTTCACAAACTGAACAAGTGTCTGGGCTTCCCAAGAGGCTTCTAAAACTTGAAGCAGTCAGATCTGGCCCTAGCCTGGCTTTTACAGTCATTTTACTGCGCCTTTACATAGGAATAAGACTTTGTGATGTGACTGAGGAGTGAGAATACTCTTCAAACCAGAACTACAGAATTCAGTTTTATTGGTAATAACCTGTTTGTGCATGCAATTATTTATTATATACCTCTCATGTATTGTTGCAATTTCCCCAAAAAGTGTATCTGGTAATTTCCATGTGGAAGTGACTCCTGTGATGAAAGACTTGTGACTTCTTGGCCAGTTACTTTTTGTAGTTGCAGAAGAAATTTCCTATTCACCACAAATAAATGAAGTTTTAGTCCTGGCTGTTTAAGTCTGACTTTCTGCTGAACACTTCCACATTAAGTGCTAGTTTTGAAGATGACACCTAAAGCTGTTAGTGTTGTTTCATCCATGGACCTGAATTAATGCAATATTCTTATTAACCCAGTCTTTCAAATTATATGTAGAGAATTTTCTCAGTAGCTTAGCCCACTATTTGGGATTGTTCACTTTAATACCCCTTTTTAAGATCAAAGTGTATTATTGAATCCCATGGGCCCTTCAGGGCTTGCTCCAGCGTATCAGTTGTCAGGACATTGAAGTTGTTAATTTTATTAAGTTTCTGGGGTTTGTTCCAAATTCAACACTGCTTTGTATTACAGTAGGAGGTGAAAAAGTAGGATGTTAGCTTTTCCATTTCATATCTTAAAGCAGCAGGTATTTCTGGAGCACTTTTCCCCAGGCTAGGGCACACCTTTGATTTCCAATTCAAAAAATTACTCCTGGGACAGGGGGGACCTTTAGACACTCGGGTGCAGTTTTGTCTGTGCTGATTTTAATACACGGGTCCCACACAAAGGGAAAGCTTTTTTTTTCTTATTTAAAAATCTAAAATAACCCCCTGTAAAGGTATTTTAGTTGTAAACCCAAGGCTTGTTTTGTTTGAGGAGGGAGTTTAATTTACTTTCTGCCTTCAGTTCAGTACCTTTTGAAATTGCCTCACCTTCCCTGCTTTCCTTCCTCCAATGATGACGCACTTGAAAGGGATTTTTATCGCACAATAGCGCAGCAGGGATTTGAACCGTGTTCTGTTGCTTTGGAAACCAGAAGTTAAAGAACACAAGTTTGCCAGGCTTAGCATGAAACGCTTGTGGACTACAATTTTCCGCCCGCACACAGCTCAATTTCAGGGAGTTTTAGGATCTTGGGCAAACTTGTTACTGTTCTTAGCTTGAGGGGGGATGGCCATCAGGGATAGTAACTGGGGTCAGCTTGCCTCGGTGTGTTTCAGCCTGTTGTAACAGGGTGCAGGGCTTACTCCGTGGGGCAGGAGGAGGCAGAGTTTGTGGAGCAACAGCTCCCCAAGCCAATTGCAGAGATGTTTGGTGCAGTGGAAGCATTTGTGGCACTTCCTCTGCTTTTATTTTTAATATGCTCTTCCCTCCCTCCCCCGCATGAGGTGATGTCCTGAATCTTTCACTGTGGTTTGTGCAGTGGAACTTGGTTAAACCAAACATTTTCCATTCAGTCATTTAGTTGTGACCTGGATGTGCCAGGAGAAAGTTCTGTATTTTGTTTTCCTTTGCCTTTCTGAAAAACTATGCTGCAGTGTCAGCTGTGCAGCGCAGCTGAGCGAAATGCCTGAATTTCCATGTACACAGTTTTCAAGAGGACTTGGGGGACACTGAAGAAATTTCATTGGCATTTACTGCAGTTTGCCAACATCCATTTTGCTTAATGAGGCTGGAGCAGAGGGAGACTGGAGAGCTGGAGAGCTGCATCAACCAGTACCGAGCTGTGGCTGTACAATCAGGAGTGACTAATGCTGGTGTCAGTGAGGATGCTGGGCTTAGATTGAGTGAGGATACTGCCAGGCAGCCTGGCACCCTAAGGAATGGGCAAAGATTGAGGAGTGAATGGAAGTCACAAAAGCTGAGGACCTGAACTCTGGCCTTATCTTCCAGGTATCTAAAACAGCTGGAGGCACTGGATAACACCGTGATGGAAAAAAAGGATCTCTGAAAGTCCTCTCACTTCTCCTTCCATCTCCAGCCCAAGTCTCAAGTTTGTTTGACAGTGTGGTAGCAGGCAGTGTCTGCTTTGGTGACAGAGCCCAAAGTCCAGTACCAGCAGCTGAGTTCCAGTAAGACGCAGGTGGTGTCTCTTTCAAGACAGGTTCTCAAACACAGAATCCTTTGTGCTTCTCAGTAACTTGACCTGCTGTGTCTGACAAGTTCCTGAATTTAGCTTTATGGTATTTCATATCCTACAGTTTCATTTGTGTTTGTGTTTCAAATGCTGCCTTACCCAAAGCCAGAAGCCCTGTTGCTCAGCTGCCAGGCTGGGAGGCAGGTGAGGACACTGACCTGTGGGCACACACCGAATCATGGCACCCTTGGGGAGTGAGGAGTCCCCTTTCCAAATAATAACCTCCCTGAGAGATTGATTACGTGTGGTGTTTCTAGTGCTTCAGTGTTTCTGAAGAGAGGTGGAACCTTCATTTTAATAGTCAGCATTACATTTGTCTTTTGGTAACTTTTTCTGTTTAAGAATGCAGAATATCAGTTGAAAGTTAGTCCTTTGCCCCTTTGATTTCGTAAAAACAAGTGTGCAAATGTTGAACTAACTCATTTTTATCAAAAGAATATTTGTGGTTTTCTTTTTAACCTGAATGTCCATACACATAGTTTTTGTAAGGCTACAATATTTGTGTTGTCGCATCTTGAATCACCAGTAATTCCAGATAAAAATCATTAACTTTTCATCGTGCTCAGTGGTAAGACAACTAGCGTGGTCTAACAATGTAAAGTGCTTGCCACTAGAATTTCTCTACACATCTTTAAAAATCCACTCCCCAAAGAACAAAACAAACCTCAAGAAAAACTAACCCCCAAAGCCATAAAGGGCCTAATTTTGGTTTATTTCTGAGTGCACCCTCAGAACACCCTCTCATTGCAAACTGCTGAACACTGAGTTCTTTAGCAAGAGCACTCTTTCCCATGCTTAGATTTTCCAAAGTATATATGCGTGGAAACTGTGCCCTTGGATCAGGTGCCCACAGACTGCACAGTACCTGAAAACCTAATCCAAGTGTCTGCAAGCTTCTTCCTGCTGGAATCTCCCTGGAAAGGAATTTTTGCCCCTCATGATGTAGTACCTGTTCTACAGTACTTTTCACAAATATGTTCACTCCTACCTGACATCCAGTGTGCAAGATCTTATTTTAGCTCCTCTTCATCTAGTAGAGGGCTGTTAGCTTGGGTTTGCACATGACACTTTGAGTAATGGGATATAAAACATCACAGCTTTTTAAATTCCTTTTCTTACCTTGGTTCTCATCTGTGCTGTTAATACAAGTAAATGAAGTGCAGTCACAGTGGGGGGAAAAGGCAGAGGAACCAGGGGAGCCATTGATTTCAACATCTTCACAAGCTTCTCACATGAAGATGTTTCCTCTAGGAAATTCTAGTCAAAGATGTACATGTGCAGTCTCAGTTTTTTCCTAGCCAAGCTTTAGAGAAAGCTTAAATTTGAAGAAAAAATAACCCCAACATCTGCAGCCTTTCCAAGAGAGATGATCTAAGTGAAAGCAAAGCTGAATTTGACATGCTGTACTTTCTCCAAGGCAGCTGTGGGATATGATTTTTTTTAGGTTAAAAGCACGTTTTCTGCCTTAGATCCACATAGATTTTATCTCCTAGATACCTTCTGCACACATTCTTCTTATCGTGTGTGTGATTTGCAATACCTACTTTGCATAAGCAAAGTGACTGATAAATGATGATCCATTTATGTCTCAGTGCAGGTGATTGTGGATACTTGGATGCTGCCATGTTCTCCAATTTAACTGGGAATATACCAGTTTATAAGTATGCTTGATGTGTGTTTTGTACTGACAAAAGAAGAGGAGGGAGAGCAAAGCATAAAACACAAGATTATGTGCTGCAGTCACTGTTTCAAATTCTAAACGAATAAAAAGTTTTGGGGTTTTAACTTGGCAATTAACTTTTTTTCCCCTGTTTTCAGGTTACAGCTGTTGGAATTAGTGGGGGAAAATGTGTTGTCATTTGGAATAGCTTCATTTACTTTGACAAAGAACAGTCTTCATGCTGTGAACATAATGGTAGGTAGTGAGAAGAGAACTGCCTGTTGGATTACTCAACCTGTTGGAACCTACCAAATGTGTCAACATTTTACACAAAAAAAAAATTTAGGCAATAACTGAGACAAAAGGATTCTTGGGTTCTGTATGGTAACAAATGCATGTCTTTTATATAACCAGCATGCCATGCTGGTTTGGAAGTCTTTGCACCCTGGCAGAACCAGCCAACTGATGCTGGCACGTAGCATTTTATGTATCTTGCAGTTGAATTGACAAATACTTTAGTTTTGTTTGTTTTTTTTTTATTTTATTTTATCTTATTTTATTTTATTTTATTTTAGATTTTGCAGCTTTATCATTTTGGAGAACAATGACATTTAATTTTCAAGATACAAACCCCATTGTGAGAAAGTCACAGTGCAAAATCTTTTGTCTTGGGAGAGAAGCAAAGATAAAATGGCAAAGTATAGTGGTTTTAAAAAGCTTTTCTTCTTATTCTTGGAAAGCAATTTGACTTCTTCCCATCTCCCCTGAACTTTTTGCTGTTCATAAATAACCTGCCAACATATAATAGTTGTCCTTATATCCTTTCAAAATCTCTCCCTGTCTAACGTGGGCAGGAGGCTGGAATTCTTTTGTTCTGACCTAAGATCAAAGTCTTGGGACATGACAGTGGGAAATAAATTAAGCAATTGTTAGAGGGCTATTTTGGGGTTTAATAACTACACTGGGCACTGTTACTTTAAGCTTCTAAGTTTTCAGAAACCAAACAACATTCAAGGGAAGAACTATCAAATGTGGACACAGAGCTGAGCTGAGGATGAGTGGGAGGGTGGTTAAAGTCTGTCTCCTCTGGGCACTTTAGCTGGCCATTGAAATGTGCTTTGTGTTTATTCAGCTGTTGCCATTGGTGATTTTCTTCCTTTACTGAGGATTTGGGCACAGGAATTCCCCTGTAACAAAGCAGTGCCTTCACCTCCAGGCCTGGCAGTGCTGCAGTTGTCTTGGGCTCTAACTTCTCCTGCTGTAAATAGAGCACATCAACTCCGTAGCCTTGGCAGCAGCAGTCGATTTTAAGAATACAAATAAAACTGAGGTGTCAGTCTCCTGCAGGCTGTCAGTGGACTTCTGTGCTCAGCTGCCCTTCTTGGTTTCTTTCCCCTTTTTTTCTTTTTTTTTTTTTAAACTTATTCCTAATCTCTACTGCTAAGGGAACAAAAGAGACCTGTTTATCTCAATAGCATTTCATATTGCTTAATTCTAGAAAATAATTAGTAGGATTATCTGACCCATGCTCTGCAATCTGAAGTCCCTGATTTCCATTTTATTCCCCTACTGGTTTGGTTATTTTTTTAATTATTATCAGATCAGAAAGTGAAAATTGTCCTGTACAAAGAGCAAAGGTGCCAGCCTTGGCCTCTTAGAAGATAGTGTCAGTTTTGTAATTTTATTCATTTATCACAAGTACTGTAACTATTTCATACCAGGCCTCCCCCCATTTAAGTTTTGGTAAGAGTTTATTTTACAAACAGGACCCTGAGCCAATTTACTGCTTGTCCTGCCATCCCAGACCAGGGTGACAAGCCACAAATGACAGCCCCAGTGACTGCCCCAAAATGTGCAAATACTGAAAATGAGCAGATCTTCTGTATGAGCAGGTTGCCAGCCCTCTTGTTGGAGAAACAATCAGAATCAAAAGGGGTTATTCCAGCTGTTTGTTTCACAAATGGAATAGCTGTTGATCCACTGAACTTTCTGACTGCTGGCATGAAAGAGGCATTGACACTCAGAACACACAGGGAATATTTACAGAGGGTAATCCCTCCTACAGTGATAGCCACAAATACTGTCCCAGTGCATTTCACAGTCCAAGTTCTCTTCTGCAGCATGTGAAAGCTTGAAAATGCCCCAGAAAGCCTTCAGGGGTGTGTTCATTAACCACTTACTCCAGAGGCTTTCCAGGATTCTGTGGAATACCAGTTGTTCTAGGTCTGGCTCTCTGAACACAGCAAACAGCCATCATTGCCCTGAGATCGTTTCTGAAGCCAGGTTTCAGACAGGAAAATACAGCAGTTGTTGAAATGCTGACTGTTGTGTAAAAGGGAAGACAGCAAAACTAAACACCTAACAGTTACTATTGGTGTCTCATTTCAGCTGAATTATCAGCTAACTGGGGAGATCTTAGTTTGTATCTTATTTTTGCATTGCCCTTTCTGACTTGTTCCTTTCCCTGCATATAAACAGCAACAACTCAGCTGAAGACTTGTCAATGCTGTGATCGTTGGATTCCCTGCCTCCATGTGATTGTCTGGGCATGGATTCTGATCTGGAGTTTGCTTTGCTCTCATCTCATTTCCTATAGTTCTGGGAATGTAAAGTTTGGTAATACTTGGGTTGCCAGTAAATTCTATGGCCTTGAAGTGTTTTAAACTTTAATGAGTAAGATACCTGTTTTAACGGTGATTATTGAAGTATGTGACAATGGAAGTTTGGTTGACATGTTGTCATTAGTGTGTATTTTAATGAACAAACAGCTGGACAAAAAGGAAACCAGTCAGTTCTCTCCTTTAGCTATAGAGAAAAGGGTTGGAAGGGACCTCTGGAAGTCGTCTAGTCCAACCTCCAATATTTTTAAACTCTATGGAGCACATTCCTGATGGATAATTATAACAAACCTTGAAAAACACAGGAGAATATGTGCTTGCAAACTTGATCAGGTTTTGGTTTTTTTAAAGATAATTCATTGTAACTTTTGAATTATTCTTACATGTTTTAGTTAAAATTCGACTTTTTAAAATTTTTGAATGCAGAGGTCTTTGAACAGATCACAAAATTCTATCTTCATTTCTTTCCCACAGAAATGAATTAATGTATGACCCCAAAGAAATGCACAAAATCAAACACTTTAATCTGCTATAGTTCTTAATTTATGGCCCAGCACTTTCCTGAAACAGGCTGAGTATTTCCCTTTTGTGACCTGCTCAAATTAACACTTTATGCTTCTTTTCTTTAATAAATACAAATTCAACCCTGATAATCGGGCTGATGAAGTCAGTGGTTGCTATGGAAATGTTAATTTGATACATAAAGCTGGAATTGGATGTTTGTTTCCCCCTGACTCGCAGCGTCTCCCATCCTCTCCCCTTCGGTAACCGCTGCCTTTTGGGAGGCGTCCAGAGGGATGATGTTGAGTGTCCTGCTCCGGGCACAGTGAGCCAGAGCAGCTTTGTGATTTAAATCGGTGATCTGAGCCAACTTGTGTGAGTCTCTGGGTGATGAGATAGGGCTCCTCTGGTCCCTCTGAGGTGGAGGTGGCAGTGCCTGGGCAAGTTCACGTGGTTAATGTTGTTTTCTAATTTAGATCTACCTGTTAAACTGTTTTTAGGACAAGGGTTATTTCTATATCTTGTTTTACAGCAAATTTATCACCAGACCAAGCTAAAGCTTGTTTTATAGCAGAGCTGCCACATTCTTACCCGTGCTTGTTTTAACCACTGATTGTCCTCTGTTCCTTAGGGGAGATGAGGTAGGACAGGACATATCTTGGAGTTGGAGAAGAACTGCACTTCTGGGAACGTGCACGTTTTCATTTGGATGATTGGGACAGCAGAAGCTCCAATTCAGGATGTATCTGAATGTTTTCTACTGGTTTTAGCCCAGCACAAATTGCTGCTCTCTTTCCTGGTCATCATTACATGAATGATTTTTCCTTCTTTTCCCTTTAAGGAAGGAGAACTGTACCCGAATTGTGCTTTTCAGGTTGAGGTTTTACAGCACAAGGGAAGATCCTTTCCTCTTCTGCCTCAGTAGTGAATGAAGCAAGTCCAGGTATTTATTTATTCACTGACTACATGTCCAGTGCATGTACTGGGGAGACAACATTTTCTAAAAATAGAGATATGTCTTTAGAAAAAAAAAATCAGTTGATATAATTAGAAAAACATCCCAGTGTCTTCTCACATTCACCTCCCTCAACCCTTCCACTCTTAAACAAAATTCAGCCTGGAGAAGAGAAGCTTCAGGGTGACTGAACTGTGGTCTTCCAGTACTTGAACAGAGGCCACAAGAAAGACGGAGAGAGACTTTTTACAAGAGCCTGGAGTTACAGGACAGGGGAAAATGGCTTCAAACTGAGAAAGGGGAGCTTTAGATTAGAGCTTAGAAAAAAATGCTTCCTTGTGAGGGTGATGAGACCCTGGGTTGCCCAGAGAAGCTGGGAGTGGGAACATTCCATCCCTGGGAGTGTTCAAGGCTGGACAGGGCTTGGAGCAACCTGGGATAGTGGAAGGTGTCCCTGCCCATGGCAAGGGGTGGCACTGGATGGTGTTTAAGGTCCTTCACTCTTCTATGACTCTGTGTTACTTAAAAGTTAATTAATAGTTGAGATCAAATCCAAGTTGAGCTCATTTTATTTAGATGTACACCAGTCAGACTATCTCAGGCAGACAGATAAGGCTGGCAAGAAAAGTGCATATTTTAATACAGTGTACAGGTGTTTGCCACAAGCCTTCTAATGTAAAATTTCCAGCTGAGTTTGAGTTTTGTCATTCCTGCTGAAATGTGTTTGGAGGATTATGTGCTGATCTGGGTGAAGGGGAGAGGCTTAAGAGGGGGTTCATGTTCTGGGAGGGAGGCTGAAGTTGGCTTGTAGGGCAACAGGCCTGTGCTCTGCACTGCAGTGGAAAACTGCTGTGTTCCAAACATGAGGGACTGAAAGGCAAAATGTGGTTGCAGAAGTTAAAAGGTGTGGAAAGGAACTCTGCAGAGAAGTTCTCTTGGTGTCCTGAATACAGGGGATTAGATTAGGTGTGGGGAAAAGGAGTGTCTGTCTACACCTGGATTTAGGAACCAAGATTGTATCTTTGTGGTGAGGACAGGCCAAAGGACATTCTGAACCATCTATTTTCACTGCCATCTGGTTTAAGGATCCTGATCCTTCTCCTGTCAAAGCCTTCTCCTGCTTCGTAACTATTGAGATAAAAATCCAAGGCTTTCTTTTTTTGGTTGTGAGTATAATCTGCTGCATCCCTATTGGATATGTAACATATATTATTTACTAATGAGAAATCCATGCCAAACCTGCTGTGGAGTAGTTCTCTTTGTACAACTCCAAATAAGCAGGAATGCCAAGTCATAAGAGGCACTTCATTGCTGAACAGTTAAACAGGAGCTTTGTATTAACTAGGATGTGTCTTTTGGAAAGAAGTTAGTAGTCATCTTTGTCTTGTGAGGCTCTTTGGTTAATTGGCATGATTTTTTATTAATTGATGTTTTAACTGACACAGCTGGAAGTCCTTGCATTGACTAGAATTGATAACTTTGATAATGTTTGAAAAATCTAGAGCTAATCCACAGTGAAATAATTTTACAGTCCCAGAGAATGAAAAGTCTAAATCTGTTTTGTAACACTCAATAATCCTGTTTATAATCTGAAAAATTGATGTGTGTCATGTAGCCTTGGAGGCTGGTACTTATCAGCTGTTATTCCTTCTGAGTATTAAAACTGGGTTCTAAGTCAGCACCTCATTAAAATACCCCTAAACCAGCTCCTTCCAAGCTGATGGCTTCCAACTGGAAACTTAAATAAATCTGTGATAAAGGAGTGCCAATGGAGACTTGGTGAGCAGCCTGTCTGTGTGCCCTGATGTGTTTGTTTTAGAAGTGCAGTAATCATGAGAACTGTCAAAATCTACTTGAGTTAAAACACTTGTTCTGCTTTTACCTTGCTGAAATGGCAGCTTTTCTTGATAAGAACATTTAGATACCAAGTCCATGGTATAACTGAATTACAGCCACCAGCTGCCCTCCTGAGACACTCTGTGTAACTCTGGTTGTCCTAAATACGTCCCTAAATTTGAGACTGTCATCTCCTAAAAGCTAATTCTGCCTGTAGTGCTGATGTTTACCTGCTGGCATGTAATTCCTGCCCTGAAAGGCAATTTTCAATGTCAATCACTAGTCATAAACCAAAGCAAACAGGCTCTTGTGCACACATTGGGAAGCGTGGAAACCACTGACGTGGAATTACTGAAGATGCTCTTCTACATTACTTGTCATTGTTTAAACAGGTGCAAGCCTGAAGCACCTTGGAGGTGGGAGGGGTGGCCTGGGTAGGAAAACTTGGGGTGGGAAGTAGCCTGTCAGCACAGGAACTGGAACAGTCAGGGAACACTGACATGGGCCATGTGGGCACTTGTAGAGAGTTTGTCCTTTTGCACAATTAAATTATTTTTCCTGCTGGGAAAAATCAATTTTTCTGTGCGTCTCCTGTTAGTGGATTTTGGCCCCATTTGCTGAGACAAGGCTGACACTGGCTCCTCCAAAGATCTGGGTAAATGAGTTCTCTCTGTCCCCACTGGAATGGGAGCCAGGAAGACAAAATACACCAGAACTTTTGTTGTCATCCCCAGCTCTGTGTGTGGGTGCTGGATAATGCAGCAGAGTGCTGAACTCTTATTCCTTAAACCTTTAAAGATTTAAGAGGTATCATTTGGTGTAGTAAAGCTGTAGTAAGGCTCTTTGCCATGTAGCTCTCTAAATAAATACTGTTTTTTACTCACTGGTAGTCTAATACCTTTTATCAGCTCTGAAGGGTGGAAAAATATATAGAATATACTTTTGAAAATTATGAGAAACTACAGGGGAAAAATTAAAGGTCTAAGGAGTTTTGAGAGGCTTTTCCCTTAGAGTGCTCCAGGATTTTCTGCATTGCTCCAGGATTTTCTGCATTGGGTGGAGGTTAGGCAGCTGTTTCTATCCTAATGTTAACATATTAGGTTACAGGAATCTTTCCACTTAATTGAACAAACACAGGAGAGTATTTACGTAACTGAAGATCTGCAACTGCCAGCAGAATTAATTAGGAGAGGAATAATTAGGCAAACAGTAGTGTCCAACTGGTCCCAATAGAAAAATGTATTGCAATCCCAATAGAAATCTCATTTATGTTGTTGTTTCTGATGAGCTGTGCCTTTTGCAGTATCATAAAGGGAGGCAAATGTGGCAGGATCTCAGTGGGGTGTCAGCTTGGGTATGAGGCAGAAACAATATCAAGGTTTTAAGGTGTCTGGCCTCATTATTGTCACTTAGTCATGGCTGCAGCTCCACTATTTGCTTAAAAGCCTCCTGTGATTGAATGAGCCACTTTAGGGTGAAATAGGTACAGAAGAGAACATTTCAGGTTAGTATTTGGTATGGAATTGTTGCTTCATGCATGGAAAACAAGTTGTCTCTTATGCTGAGCAGATAAACCAGGGAACAATGAGACAAATGGAGCTTATTTCAAGTACTTCTGCTTGAATTTGTCAGTTTGCTGCTTCAAAGAATGGAAAAATTAATGAGCACATTATCTTAGACTTTCCACTGTAATGTCACTCATGCAGAGGAATAAGAAAAAGGTTAATGTGATGTCATATTTATAGTGGCTGTTCTAGGAAGCAGGTTCCTGCTCTGCAGTAACAAGGTCAGTGAGGGAAAATACCTTAGCAATAGTCCTCCATCAGGGAAGTTGAGTTTTCCCTATTTCCCCCTTCTTTTGTCACCTGAGAATCTTTTAGCTCTTTTACAAATTACTCTGTTGTAATTCTGAGTGCGTTTTTCAAACTTGTTTCATAGGTGCATTGGAATGGACTAAACAGTATTGTGCTGTGAGAACAGCTTTAATCAAAACCTATCAGTAAAACAGAAGCCTTTCACAAATAATCATTGAGAGATCCCAGCTTGGAAAAGCATTACTTCCTCAGAATTAACCTCCTCCATGCCTTCCAGCTGGGGACTAGGGAGGTTAAGGGAGATGTTTAAGGGGCACAAATACCATCTGAGGCAACACTGGTAATATAAATTGTCTCACAAAGCTCCAGTTTCTAACCAAGTTGGAATTCTGGCTTTCATTACTCTGCTAGGGAGCTACAGGGCCCTTCTGAATTGATTTATTAACAGGGTTTGGTTAACATTTCGATCAAACTACTGACAGCTGAGTAAATAAATTTGATTTTTAGTAATGGGTAAATTAATCCATATCAAAATGTTCTAGGCTGCCAGTGTAGGCTGGAAAAATAGAGCTTCTCTTTGGCACAGTGAAAGTTTGCAGTAACAGTTGTGTGCATTTTGTATTTATCTGTTCCCCTTCCCCTGTTAGCTATAGCTGCTGATGTTTTTCATTAACTTGGTTTCCTATTATGGCAGCAGCTCTGAATAAATATCAGTTAGGCTGGCCTCTTAGTTATGTGCATGTCCTTAAAATGTGGCTATAAAATATTCATTAATTCTAGATTCCTGGGGCCATGTTCAGACACACACATCTCCTCCTTAGTGAAGAGAGAGAGGCACTCCAGTGAGATTTTTATGACTTTTACTGTAGGGCCAGTGTTTGGAAAGAGGGTGCAGAGATGGAAACAATTGCCTGTCAGCCTCTGAATGTGGCCTGGAGGACCGGCAGTGCTCCATACTTTGCTCTCCAGTCCAGAACACCTGGAAATATTGGATTCTGATTTCTTACAATACACTGAATTTGATGCCACTTATTACCTAGTAAGGTTCTTGTAGTGTTAATGACAACATCTTTCCTCTGCTGCTTTCTAAACACGAGCCTTTTGTCCTGCAGCCCCGAATTTCCAGGAGGGTGACCAGAGGAGCTGTGTGGGGCAGTGTTGCTTTTTTATCTTCTTTTCTGCCAGAGTCAGGATTAAATGCTTGAGAGATGGTGTTTAGTGTTTGGACTCAGATGTTTATTAATTCTTGTCTATAGCACAGTCTCACAAGTTGTGAGTTCTAGCTAACAAAGTGAAAAATGACTGTGTCTCTATCTTTCTACAAAGTCTTGTAAGGATAAATTGTCCAGCCAAGAAATGACACCAAATTATTTTTACTTTTAACCCAATAACCAACCACCCATTGTGACATTGTGGTCACAATGCGGATTTTTCTATCCAATTACAAAACACCACCCAGACCCGTGAAGAAGAAGGTGAAGAAGGAGGACTGGCCTCTGCCCTAAAACCTCCATCTTTCTTTATATGTATTACTATCTTCTAAACCCTTAAACTCTAAGTTTTGCACCCTGTGCTATCACACACTTCTATTCAAACTCCACACCCACAATCCCAGTGCTGTCGCTCAATTTTGGGAGCCTTTTCCACAGCCTCAGGTGAAATGCGGTGTTTGCTTGGGGGTCAGTGCCTGTCAGCACAGACAGTCTGAAATTCTCAGTGCCCAGGGCTCCAAGAGGGCAGGAGCAGCAGGCTGGTGTCTCTGGGAGCAGCAGGCTGGTGTCTCTGGGAGCAGCAGGCTGTGCTGCCCATCCCAGAGCAGGAGTGCCACACGTGCAGCCATTCCCAGCCAGCTCCTGCGTCAGGGACACCGCAGAGGTGACAGATGTGCAGCAACTCTGGTGCCTATAAAAATACCAGTTACTGTGCAAACACTGTGCAGCTAAAGAAGGGTTGCTTCCTTCTCTCTGTAGTGTTTTTGAACAAAACCTTTCTGGGGGTTGTGCTGTGGGAGTGTGGCTGAGGCAAGGACCTCCAGAACTGAAGGAATTCCCTGGCATGAAGGATTTCTTCACAGCCAGCACAGAATTGGAACATCCTAGAATAGCCTGGCTTGGGAGGGACCTTAAAGCCCATCTCATTGCCACCCTCCTGGCATGGGCAGGGACACCTCCCACTATCCAGGGTGCTCCAAGCCCCATCCAGCTTGGCTTTGTAACTTCCAGGGATCCAGGGGCAGCCACAGCTTCTCTGGGGACCCTGTGCCAGGGCCTCTGCACCCTCACAGAAAGGATTTCTTCCCAACATCTAATATAAACCTACCTTCTGTCAGTCTGAAACCATTCCCCCTTGTTCTGGCTCTCCAGGCCTCTGTACAAAGTTTCTTTCCATCTTTCTTTTGGGCTCCTTGCAGGTACTGGAAGGTCAAAATGGACTTTCTGTGCACCTAAGACACAGCTGGACAGAGCTGTATTGCTGAACCCTCTAGGGCTATGGGAATCCTGGGAAACTGAGAGAAGTAGAAAATAAACCTTAAGCCAGAGAAACAAGCAAAAAACTCATTTCTTTGTGTGCTTCTTTTTTCTTCCACCAGAAAGGAAATGCTTCCTGAAGCACTTCAAACATTTGCTCTGCTTAAATTTTAACCCTTTTTTCCTAGGCCATTTTTTTCTGGCATCCAAAAGTATTTTTTCAAAGTAGAATCCAGGCTAATGCAAGGAGGGGAACTATAGATTATTGAATAATGGGGCAGTCAAAATAATGGCCACAATGTGAGTCTGACTGAGAAATAAAGAGGCAATAGAAAGTGCTGGAGAGCACTTCTCAATACCTCAGGAAACTTAAACAGCTCAGGTCTCAGTAAGTGGAACTTCCCTCTGTTGTGTCTCAGCTGATGAGCATCCATCCCTCCCTCTGGCCCTACTGAGTGTATGTCCTGCCTTGCCTCTTTCACCCCTAAATCAGAGGCAAAAGATCAGGTTCAGGTTGTTGGGCCATTTCTATTGTAAACCTCTCATGCATTGGCTTTCATGTGCTCACGAAACCACAGAAGGAAAAAAAAAAAAAAAAAAGAAAAATAAACCAAAAGAACAACCCAGTGCAGAGGCTAATGACTGAAAAATCAAAAAGGGAAAAGGGAATGAAGATGTGAAAGTGACAAACACAGAGTTACTCCGGGAGGAGAGGGTGAAGGCAGGTGTTCAAAGGTAACACTGCTCAGCAATAACAAACAGGAGCTATTTCTAGAAAAAACACCCTCCAAACATTAACAGATCTGGTGTGAGGGCAGAGGCAGAGAGGCAGTAGGTGAAATGGTGTGTGGCACTGAGCTCTGCTGCATTCTGTATGTGAGACAGGGATTGCTGGCAGGAATCCCTATGGTAGGATTTTAATTCCCCAGGAGCACAAGGGCAGCCTTTTCTGACCCCTGGTGCTTCTGCCCAGTGTCAGGGCTACTGAACTCCACTGGGGTCATGTCTTCAGGGGTCAAATGGCTGGACTTGACCTCAGAAACCTTTTCCAACCTCGGTGATCCTACGAATCTGCAATGCAGAGGCCCTTGGTGACCTGTTGGACTCTTCCAAAACGTGTGGTCTTTATGTTATCTCACAAAATGCCGTCCTGGGAGCACGGTTTTGGCAAACTAGGGGACACTGTGCAGGCTCCTCCCGCCCCCTTTTACAGCACAAAATCCCTTCACAATTTACACAAGTCAAATAAATTAGTGACCAAGCCCGTAATGAGCTGAAAATGTGCCTCTGCCTGGGGCAGTGAGGATTGCTGGGGGGCACTGCTGGCTCCTGTGTCCCCCCACCCTGGCCATGGAAATAAAGGGTGCTGGCTGCTACAGAGGCTGCGGGGAGCCCCCCTGGGGCTGCCCAGGGACCCCCGAGGCGGCCAGGCTTGGCCAGGAGGCTTCACCACAGCCTGGATTTACTTCTCATTCAAAATCACTGAAAGCCAAACTCCTCCTCCTGATCAGAAGCCAACTTTTTTTTTTTTTTCTTGTGTGATCTTAACTGTTTCTTGCTCGTGCTCAACTAGATTTTAAAGCTGTGTTTTATCATGAGTTAAAGCACTGTGGATATTTTTCCCAGCAGAGGCTGGAGGATGTGGGTCAGCATGGAGCGGGGAGCAAATCGCCCCTTCCCACTCCTCAGCTCTGCCGGGTCCTGGTGCCTCCCCCCATCTGTGCCATCTCACTTCAGCGCCTCTTAAAACTCTGCAAAACAACATCCAGCGGGTCAGGAAACACGGATCCAGCAGATAAAAAGCAGGTCACCTCTCAGGAGCACGAGCAGATCCCATGCAGATCCCACCTTCTAAAATTAGAGGTGGTGTTATTCTTTTGTTTGTGTTACAGACGGGTTGTTTCCATAAGTAAGAGCGGATCCTGCCCCGAAACTGAGCGGTAACACATTGCAGTCCCTGCTGTGAGGGGACGAGGATTTGCTCTGTGTGCAGATGGACAAATCCTGCACCGGGAAGTGCTGGAGCAGTGTCCTCCAGCTTCACTCTGAAACGGGGCAAGGGACAGCTCCTGCTGCACTCTGCCCTTCTGTCCCCAGGTCATGCAAACTGCTCTGCACGGCAGGTACATTTTGCAGAGGTTCTGTTCTGATGTGTGAAACGTTCAGCTTGTCTTGGGTTTGGCCACTTTATTTATGAAGGCAAAGCAGAGCGGTAGTTTAGAGATAAACAGAAGTCAAGATTGCTCCAGAAATTGATTTGCTTAGATCTCTTCTGTAATTCTAATATTACTAGATAGGCCATCATCAACTGTTAAGAATACACTCATCTATTATCAAAGAAGAAAACTCGTTTGTGCAAGGATTTTGGTTTAAAGCAGTTTTTCAGAGAAGCTGAAAGTGCTTAAATGTAGACCTCTAACTTTTTTCCTTTCCTGCTATATACTACTGCACAATTAAGCTCTTACTTTTGTTAATTTTTATATTTCCTGAATATGAGAGCAATACAAAATATGTCAAAGTAGAACCTGAGGGGTTGGGAATGTAATGTAAGCATGGATTTATTTCTGAAAAGAGAAAATAAAGCCTGGCAGAATTTAGTTGTAAATTCTTTGACAAAGGAGAGCTCTGCACTGGTGTTTGTTTGACAGCCTTGGAGAGTTCACAGGCTGTGGCTGGCAGAGGGACAAGGTCTCACCTCCTGGTCCAAACCAGCCCAAACCCCAGAGAATTTTGGAGGACTCAGTGCAGAGGCTGGAGATTTGTAGGAATACAGGGCCAGGCTCTGTCCTGACAAGTGCAGACACAGCTCCTGCTGCCTGTGCCTCACTCTGGCAGAGCTGAACAAAGTCCAAGGTGTTGGTGTGAGATTGCTGAAGCACCAGTGCAGACCTGCCTTGCACAAGGTTATGCTGCAAGACGATGCTAAAGCTTTCCTGGCCTGAGGAACTGAGGGAAAATGGGTGATAGTTAAGCAGCTTTAGAATAGTTCCATATTTCTGGTAATTGTTGAATGTTTCTAGTGTTTCCTGTATGAAATATTTGTGTGTTAAATCACAAAACAGCAGAACACAGCAGAGAGCTTAAATTTAGACTAGCTCAGAGAAAGTAGTGTACACACAGACCCTGCTCCTTGCCCCAAGAGGAGAGGTGGGGACAGATTGCAGCAGTTGGCCTGATCAGGGATGAGCCCATTTGTGATGACAGATCCATAAACCAAAGGGAGCATTTAGAATAGCAATGTGCATGTTGGGGGGATATGAGGGGACCAATGGCAGGAAGCAGATGTGTGCTTTCCTCCTGGAGTCAGAGGTGAGCTGGAAGGAGCCCTGCTCTCACCAATAATACACTATCAGTGTGCTTAAACTTGCCTGGCTTGTGATTATTTTTGATCCTCACACCCAAACAGTGGGAAGGGGAAGCTGTTTCTTGTTCTGATGGTCACCCTCTCCTACAGTCCCACTGAGAGAAGGGTTGAGTGTGTAAGAACTGTAAGAACAAGACAATGAGAGATGCAGAGGAAAGGGGAGAAATGGGGTCTTTAGGAACAGAAGGGAAAGAAGGAGGCTGGAGCAGGAAGATGCTAAAGGAAATGGAGTAATGTGAACACAAGAAATTATTTCCAGAGAACAGAGATATGAGGAATCCCTTCTGATCACTAGTGAGAAGGCTTGCTTCAGCTTTTTAGGGCTGGATTTGTACCCCTACAAGGCACACACATTTAGGCAGTTGTCCCTCAAAAGAGCTCTGAAAGGAGGGGGGGATATTAGTTCTAAGTTTTCTCTTCAAATATACCCCAAAATAATCAATGAGTATAAAATAGGTACTAAAAGGAAATCTCCTGATTTTGTGAGTGTCCAGCTCAGGTTTTTTTGTAATTAATAAAATTTTGATTGACATGCTGAATCCTGGCCTATAAAGGGATCAGAACACAGCAACACTTGCATTGGCTGAGTGACAGAAGAGTAAATCTTTACTTTTCCGGCCCTTTGGGACCAAGTTTCCTTGTGTAAGTGTTAGCAGAGAAATAATCCATGCATGCTGATTGCTTCTTTCATGCTTGTGTGATTTTAATGCTAATTAAATAATACATGTCTGAGATCCAAAGGCAAACCAGAGTTAAGTGTGCCTGACTCATTTCTCCTCTCTGAACAAAAATGGGAAACATCAAACCTCAGTGTGAGGCTGTCTGATGTTCACAAGGCTCATAGCTTTGCAGTGCTCTCCCATGTAGATATCCTTAGGTAGATATCTGATACTTGCTGAATTTTGTAGTGACTGGTTACAGGAGGGGAAAAAATGTGTTCTCTTGTGCACAGAGAGAATTTCTTGATGGTCTGAAACGTGCAACTGGGCTTTTCTTATCTGCAAAATGCACTGAAGCAGCTCTGGAAATATTATTTCCCTTTTCTCATAACATGGGTCAATGAAATAGGGATGCAGGAAAACTGATGTAAGCAGCATAAAAGAATCTCTTTTAATCCAACATTTCCTTGATATTTGTGAGACCCCCTCAGAATGTTTCTTTACTCCTGTATGTGGTGTCCCTGGGCACATGCAGCTGCTCTGGTACTGAGTGCTGGTGTAGATGGATCAGGACTAAACAATGAAATAATCCATGGAAAAAGCAGGTTTCAGTAGGGATGACACCTTCTGTGTGTGCTCATAAAGCTGAACACTGGAAGTACTTTAACACAAGCTACAGGATAATAACACTTGTGCAGATGTTTTGAAATGTGTATTATTATTTTTCTTTTCTAGCTCTGTCTCTTAGGGATCATGCTCTGATCCATGTGTCCTTTCATCTGTCCCTTATAATAATTTGTGGAGCCAAGTGTAGAGATCTCAAAGGAAGGACACACCAGCCATTTATGTTCTGTTCAAGGAAATACACAGCCTGATGCTGCATTAAAGAATGCAATATGAGCTCAGCCTGTGCATCAAAGAACCCACAAAAGAAAGCCCCAGATTTACCTCTCAGTTACATTTTCTCTTCTCTGTCAGTTTCCAGACAGTCATCAGAGAGGGATGAACTCATGATGCAGAATTGTGACAAAAACACTGAAAATAATCCAGTCAATCATCAAACACGAGCCTGCTGGAAAGCCTTCAGTGGTTGGTGTTTCCAGGGGTGAGTTTTAGCTGGAGCTCTGGTCAGCACTGCATTTCTCCCAGCAGCAGAGGCTGAGGTGATGTCACTCTGGGACTGCAGTGTGACAGGGAAGTGTTGCCCTCCCTTCCCCAGTCCCCTCTGGCTTCTCAAATCATTATAAACAGCTTTTCTCTCTGTATTGGGTGTTGATAAGGAGTACCTGAGAATTGTGATCTTTGAATCTTTGATCTCACAAATCTTGTGAGATTTGTGAATATTTTCCTTTCTGTGTTTTTCCCCATTTGGAAGTAAGTACTTTTTGTTTGTTTACAAACTGCTGGATCCAGTTTCATGCTGTTACATAGAAGGTGCTAAATCCAGCTGGGCACCTACATTCAGTTAACCACAAGAAGTTTTTCACCTGGCAAGCATGCAACATTTGAAATATTCCTTCCTTCCCAATCCTGAACCAAAATTCTCTCTATTTAGAATTGCATTTAGTTGCATTTTCTTGAGAGACATCTTGTTGGCAGCTCTTAAGTTAAAAAATTGGAAACATTTATTCATTGCCATTGATCTATGGTAAAATTAATTTACCAACCAAGTAACTTTTGGTTGTAATGATCTCAGTTATAAAAAGTGACCTTCCTAAGAGCAAGCCATTTTCAGGTACAAGTCACCTGTAGTTTTGCAAGACAAAACACAAAGGTTGCATTTGTAGGTAATGATTTTTGAGATAGCATCAGTGACTCAGAGAGAGACTGATTAGAGGAGGAGATGCAACCCTTGCAACAATTCTGTGTGGATCCCAGGCTGATCAGTGTGAGAAAGATGATTAGGCCAGAAGCCTTCAGTTCAGAGGAGAGAGGACTTGGAATGCAGGAGGGGTTATAAAACCATTGGTGAGATGAGATAAAGACTGGCTGTTCAGCAGCTCCTCTAACACAAGAACTCTGGAGGTGTTGCACAAGCCTGACGGAGTCAGCACGTGTGGGGAAATCTGGGGTGAACCTGGGGAGCTGATTCCCAAAGGATATCAAAGTCTCCCTGCTTTGAGGGAGTGGAGTGTTACAGGGAATAGAATTTGCTGAGGGCACAGCTGATTTTGAGTGTGGTTTTGTTGGTTTTGCTGTGCAGAAAGGCTGCTGGGCATTTGCACCGCAGTAAACACAGTGAGACTTCAAGTAGGTGCCACATAGCTGGGGTGTGATCATCCATCTTCCTGTTCCTCTGACAGATTCCATGGTCAGGGCTGGGCACTGGGGACAGGCCAGGGGTGACAAGGATGATTTCACTCTGCCTGGCAGGGGAACAGCAAAATCTTTCACTGATCTGGTAAATGGGCTCAACTGACAGCCCTGCTCCATTCAAAGCTTCCCTGAGGATCCTGTTGTGTAAACAGTGTTTACAAGTTGTGTAAACACAGGAGACAGAGAATGTTCTCTGCAGTTCCCAAGGTGGGGAGTGGGCACACCTCACTGCAGATGGCACAAGGGGCACTCAGGGAGCAGCCTGGGGCTGGAGGCAGCTTTGATGCCTTGGGAAGGCTGAGCTGAAACAGAGACTGCACAGAGCTGGAGAATAAAGTAGATATTTATTGAAAGGTCTTCAGGATCTACCTTGGGCAGGACAAGAGCCTGGCCAGGGCTACACCCAAGGTGGACCCAAAATGGTCACAAAATGGACCCAAAATG
>JBBMKD010000027.1:17692167-17708391 GCA_037834095.1 Argya squamiceps
GGCGCAAGCACCGGTGCCCGCCCGCCCCTTGCAGCGGCGCCACGCAAACCGCGCAGGGTGCCCGTCCCTGGCAGCGGCGCTACGCAAACCGCTACGCAAACCGCGTACGCCGCCCCTGAGGGGCGCTGGGGGAGGGCGGCGAAATGGCCGCGGGGGCAGCGGGGAGGGAGAAAGGGTGGCCTGAGGCCGGCACCGGGCGCTGGAGAAGCCGCGGCGCTCAGTGCCAGTGGCCGCGGCCGCTCTTCCTCTGTTAGTTCCAGGCTGCGGCCCCGCCACCGCCGGGGAGCGGTGACCTTCCCGCGGGCCCCACAAAATGGTGCCCGCGCCTTCCCTCCTAACCGCCACGGGAGTCCCCTCCTGAGGCTTCACGGTATTTTTTTTTCTTCCTTCCCTTTAACCTCTCCAGCTGAATCGGTGCTTTTCCATCAGTATAGAGTGAAAAATGAGAGCAGAGACATTCATTCTTGTAGTTTGGGGAATGCCCCAGTTACTTGTATTGAGCCATAGTTCGTCTAGTACAAATTTCCCTCGATTTTCCAAACTGTTTTGTGTGGGGTTTTTTTTGCCCTGTATGTAGCTAATCTGGTAGTGACTTCCCTGTTCACCTCTTCCCCATGGCCAATTTGTTAATGAAAAAACCCTCAGTGTTGCCCAAATGCTCCCAAGTAAAGGCTGTGCATGGACATGCGCTGCAACTCCCATGCAGGTAACACTTTATTACAATTTAACAATGAAGGGCACAGAAGTACAAAATGTACAGGGGAGACAAGGTAAGAATCTGGATTTGGGCTAAGTAGGGAGTCAACGTTGCCAAAAGCAAATTGCCAACATTTGTCTGTTTCACTGCTTTAGAGTGTGTATTTCTAAGCAGTGTTTGTTTCAAATCCCATTCAGGAATTACACGGTATTCCATTTAAACTCAGCCGGTGTTACCAGCTGTGTGTTTCACAAACGAAAGGCCAAAATGGAAGGAGTTGGCACTGGAGCAAGCAGCAGCTGTCTAAAATCTGCAGCCTCTGAGATCTGCAGGAGTGTGAGAGCAGGGGGAGGCTGCAGCACGTTCAGAGTTCATGAGGATGTTTATGAAGAAATGCCTCATCATGTGGTAGAATCCACGTCCAGAGTTGTCACAGGCTTTTTCATAGATGTATTAGGCAGCAGTGTGGCTTGAACAAACTTCTGCCATTCCAAACTTCCCTCCTGGATACAGAACAACCCAGAACTCTGTGTTTGTACAGGGGACTCTGCCCTGGCAACCACATGCACCCAGTCTCTCCTGTCTGGCTGGTCAGCCCAGCTTTGTCTGGCCTCAGTTCCCATTTTCTCTTCTGTTTCTCTGAGTTTGGTGCGGGTTGAGTTGGCATTTCTTTTAGCTGTTCTAGAAGGATGTGGGAAATTTTGTGTAGAAGGCGAGAATTGCAGTTCATGTGCCTCCCTTCACATCTGGATTATCTCTGATCCCCACACTGACACTGCCCTGCACAGACCAGTGAATTCATCTTGTACCCAGTCCTGCAAACTGACATCTAAAGCTTTTATTGAAACCTTTATTGATACCTACATCTCTATTAGTAAATAGGTTGTTCGAGCAATTTGAAATCCTTACCTGGAGGCAGCTGAACTGTTTGTGCCATTATTGACCTGGCCTTCATTCCCCATGATCTGTTCTGGTCAGGGTTCAGGCTGGGAAGAGCATCCATCTCCCTCCCTCACCTTCCTGGCTCACTTCTATTTTTCCTTGTCGAGAGCCTTTTCACAACTGTTTTCAGCACTGGAAAAGTGGAGGAAATGTTTTTGAATGTATCATGAAATGTTTTGTAATTTCTCAGTGGTTCCCACCCAGCAATAATATATTTTCAAACCCTTAAGTTTCCTTTGACATGGGGGAACCCATCTACAAGTTGTCGGTGGTTTTTTTTTTTAATTTTATTTTTTTTTAGCAGCAGAGGAGGGACTTCTGTTGTAGCTACAGCCTTAAGAATTGGTATATTGAGAGATTTAAAAGTATCCCTTTAATGGGGGTAAGGTCGAGCTGCGGTGAAGAAGAGTTTGGTAGAGGCCCTTGGTATCCAGTTACTGGGACAAGCCCAGTGTCCTGGTCTCGCTGGGTCAGAGCCGGATGGGGTTACCCAGGACACCCAGCACAGCTCCTGCCCGGCTTTGGGCTCGGGGCCCGCGGCTGGAGCCTGTCCCCGGCCCATGGATGGGGCTCATTTCTGCCCCGCGCCCTCAGCAGTTTTCTCCGTGGCCGTGAGGGGAACGCCCAGCCCCGCCCCGCTCCCTCATGGCCCCGCTCCAAGCCCCGCCCCGTCCAGCCCTGCCCAATCAGGAGCCGCGGGGCGGGCACGCGGGGAGGGTTTCCCGAGCTGCCTCGCGCCGCCGTGACGCACCGCCCCGGGTGAGGTTCTGCCCAATGGGCGGCCGCCTTGCAAAGTTCCTTTGTGCGGCCGCTGAGAGCCGCGCGCTGATTGGCCGTGGCGCCGGCGGCGTTTCCGGCCATGCTGCGCCGGGCGCGATTGGATCATGGCGGGACGGAGGTGAGCGTCGGGGGCGCTGCCCGGCCCCTCACGGCCCTGCCGGCCGCGCTCCGCTCATGCCGACGGCGGGCGCCTCCGAGACGTGAGGGCAGGGGCGCTCCAGCGGCGTGTCGGGGCGCTTGGCGGGGAGGCCGGTGCTGGGCGGTACCTGTAGGGTGTCCCGGGAAAGCGGCGGCTCGTGGCCCGGCAGGTGCCCGTGCTGTCACAGCAGCAGCGCTGTCCGGCCGGGCCGGCGGCGTCCCCGCCGCGTTTGGCGTTGTCAGCTCGTGTTTTGTGTGTGCAACGTCACGTTCGTGTGTGTGTTTTACCCCCTGAGGGCTGTACAGACTCTTTGCTTGTTCGGCAATTTAGGGGTTACTATAGCAGGTACTTAATAAATCCTAGTCAGATGCAGAGCTTAATAATTAGTAAATCTTGCTTTCATTAGTTATTTGTACGAAGAACTTAAGGTCCCTTACAACGTGTAGTATGTCTTAAGCGTTCCGCTCAGCATCCTGTTAATAGGGGTGGGTTTGATGAATGCAGCGTTTTTATTGCTGCAGCTGCCGTGTCTTTGATACCTCCAGCAAACGTGTGCGTCCACAGCCCGGGAGCCTTTTGGAAACTGCAGAAAGCATTTTTATTCGGTTTGGTGGTGACACGCATAGAAAGCAGCTGTCAGGTGATAGAGTTTGGTTGTCACATAAAAGCAGTGTTTGGTAACTCAGCTGACACTGGTTTCTGAGTTTTTATTAAAAAAGACGTAGTTCAAAGTTAATTCAACATAACCTAGATTTCTTTTTTTCACGGTGAAGTGTTACAGTTTTAATCAAGGTAGTATGATGACGACAGAAATGTGTTAAGCCATCACAAGGTGCAGTGTAAAACTGGGCTCTTGCATAGCGTTAAGTTTTTGTACCTAAGGACAGCATTAACTGATGAGTGCTGTTGCTTTAGCAGTGTTTTAAGTGGCTTTTCAGTATTAAAGGAAAACCTTGCAGGGGGACAGCTGGGCTAATGTTGCAGATTTATTCCCTGTATAAGACACTAGCACTAGATCTTCAGAAGCAATGCTTGTGTAGTTCAGCATTCTGTTCCCATCCATCCTTTTGTTTTAATCTTGGTTGTTTCCATCCCTTGTAGAAACAGAGAATTTTAATTATTGAAATTTGATTTGTATGGTGGACAGTTCAGACTGATGTTACGCCAGAACAGAACCTAAAGAGGCAGAAATGGGGTGTCAGGTGTGTGTGGAAAACAGAGCATGTTGAACTTTAGAGAAGGCAGCTGTAGGTGCAGAAAGGAGGGTCCTTGTCTTTGGAGGGAGCTTTGGTCTATTTTACAGATTAGTTTGTGGGAGAAGGTGGCTGGAACAAGAGTAAGAGGCTGATCATAAACCCATGGAAATCACAAACCTTTTGTACACCTTTAGTTCATCCTGTGTCTTTATATTTAGATTTTCTCAGTCAGCAAAATATCTTGAAGTTCACTTTGTTTTAATCATATATTTGATGTATGGAAAGTACAACAATATTTCTCAAATATGGGTTCACTTCATTCACAGTGGTGTTTTAATTGAATTTTTATTGATTTTAAAAAAACAGTATTTGAAAAAGCACACATGAACTTGCTTTTATGGTTTTCCTGCTTTTTTTCTCGTAGATAAGAAGCCCATCCTAAGTCTCAGACTGCTGCAGTAATCTCCAAACTTTGACACCTTTGCTAGTGAATGTCGTTATCCTCTAGAAAAGTGAGTGTACTTAAAAAAAACCTTTCTTAATGGTGCATTGTCTTAAACTGTAACACTTCTTGTCAGCAGAAAATGAATAGAGAGCCCTCCTTGTGTTTACTGATCTCTGTAAATGTGAAGTGTTGTCTGAAAGTAAGGTTTTATTAGATGTGTTTGTATGATTTCTGTGATATGGTTTGTGATGTTTTTGCTCAGTCTGTGTTCAAAGTACTGAAGTTGTCCTTGATTATTTTGTGATTTAAAATAGCTGGACTGCTTCTAATGAGCTTTTTTCCTGTGCTGTAGAGACACTCATACCTCTGTCTATAAAATGATTGTTAGAAGTTGGCTTTTTTCCTCAGCTGAGGTTGAGCCATGGTGAGATTTTCAACGTGCTTTTGCCTTTTAAGCCAGTCTGTTTAAAATTCTGGCTTGTAACTTGGAAAAAATAACCACTAGTGATGGTTGCATATTCATTCCCAAGAGTTTTCTTTTCCCCCTGCTTCTGATGCAATAAACCCGTGATGTTGCTGAGAGAGTGGATGGATTTGTGCCCTGTGGTTACTGGACTCTGCTGTGCCCGTGCAGTGCTTCAGTTGGAGGATGGGCCCACAGTGACTCTGTGATTTACGCAGGGAGTCTGTGATACCTGTGAGCAGCCTCCACAGCCCGGTCACAGGGACACCCCACACCCAGCCTGGGACACCCCACACCCAGCCTGGGACACCCCACACCCAGCCTGGGACACCCCAAACCCAGCCTGGGTCTGTTATCCCTGAGCTGCCTCCACAGGACACCCCAAACCCAGCCTGGGTCTGTTATCCCTGAGCAGCCTCCACAGGACACCCCAAACCCAGCCTGGGTCTGATATCTGTGAGCAGCCTCCACAGGACACCCCAAACCCAGCCTGGGTCTGTGAGACCCCTGAGCAGCCTCCACAGGACACCCCAAACCCAGCCTGGGACACCCCAAACCCAGCCTGGGTCTGTGATCCCTGAGCAGCCTCCACAGGACACCCCAAACCCAGCCTGCCTCTGCTCTGTGCAGTTTCTGACATCTCCAAACCCTCTGCACTTATCACTCATTTGGGAGGGCTGGGCTTGAGCTGAGTAGAATGTGCAGATCCTTAAACTTCAGGTCATCTTGTGGGAAATAAAAGCTTTAAGGCTGAATTCTTTTATCATTCCCATTGTCTCTGTGATCACATCACGGAGAAACAACACGGCCTAATCAGTGAAAACTCTGCTGCAGGTTGTGTGTAGAGTAACTCACTGTGCTCAGGCTGGTTATTGCCTTTCTAAAACACATCCAGGCCATGTCCATGTGTTCCTTGTCAGGCCCTGATTTCCCCTCCACATACTGTGTTGCCTGTGCATCAGCTTGTGGGATTCTCAATTACAATAGTATGATCATGATAAAGGATAATTTGGGTTTATTTGTGGAGAGAATGATTTGTCATGAATGCAGAAGTGGTGGAATTGGTGTGTAGCACATTTTTTCATGGGGGTTCAAGCCTTCAGCTGGCAACTTTTGTGGTGTTCTGGCTTCCATTTTGGAATGTTTTGGAGCTTCAGCTGTAACTGGCAGAATTGTCTTCATGCATTTGCCTTTGTTGCTGCTTTAGGGTAAGTTCTTACAGATCTAAGTAAATCACAAGACTCAGGCCTTATGCCCTTACTTGTATTTCTCCAATGCTGATTGAAGCTCAAGGCTGTGGTAGCTGCTTCTGGTGTGAGTGTGCTCAGGAGCAGCAGCACTAAAGTGAGAGATGGAAGAACCCTTTTATTCTGTAGCATCATCTACTACAACCTTCATAACCAATTTTCTCCTGTTAGGGAGCTGCTGTCTTAAATCACCTTTATTCCCCAGAGCTTTGTTTAGTTCTTGCCATGGCATTGTATTGAAATCTGACCCCCTTCTATCTCACAGCAGGTCTGGGACCAGGCAACTCCTGTGTGTTCCTAATTATGTTGAGAATTCCTCCTCCCTGTGTTGCCTGTACAGCATGGAAGTGGGGCTTAGTTTTGCTGTACTTTTAAAACTCATGTTCATCTTTGCAGTGGTTTTCAACTGTGCTGTCTGCAGTCTGGCTGCTTTTGGGGGATCTGAGATTGCTGGCACAGCCTGATGGAAAATGCTCTTCTAAACATCTAAACAAATGTGAACAAATGTACAGTGAAAAGGAGCCTCTTCTTCAGGAATTTAAAGTGAAACTCTCTGATACAAACTGGTGCTGAAGGGTCAGTTTGAACTTGAAAGCTTTTCCTGAAGAAAAAACCCCAAACCTGTAACCAAAAAATAATTTACCCATTGACTGTTTTCTCTGGGAAACAGAAATAAAAACATGATAAAAAAGGGAACAATCATAGTTGAATGAATGTAGAATCCTCTTCCTGTTCCAAAACTTTGGTGCCAGTTAGTAAAAAATAGGCTTTGTTTAGAATGGAGTACTGCAATGAATCAGGGGAAACTGAGCTTTGGATTGGTGATATGGATTTGAAAGATAAAAGCTATATATGTGGAGTTATTTTCTCTCACTTCTGTTCAATGTGTGTTTTTCTCTTCTTGATCCTTCTTGGGAAAGAATGGTTCAGCAAGTTCCAGAAAACATAAATTTTCCAAATGAGGAAGAGAAGATATTGACGCTCTGGAAAAATCTTAATTGTTTCAAGGAATGTCTGAAGCAATCAAAGAACAAACCTAGGTAAGAGTCTGTTAAAAGCAACTGTGTGTGGCAGTGCAGGTTGGCTTGGCTGTAATTACTCTTTGTTTTTCCTTGATTCTGTAAACAGCAGCTGCTCCCTTTTCCAACAGCGGGCCTGGCTCCTGCTGCTGTCCCTTTATGCTTCACTTGGGGAAGAATCAGCAGGGTTCAAAGGGTTGTAACAGACCTGTAATATCCTGCCTGGTGGGTTTGTGACAGAAATGGGGAGGGAAGCAGAGAACCTCACATTGTGGAGCACCGTGCTGGGGTGTTCCATGGGAATCCTGGTAGGACTGGCAGTGGTAGGAGCTGAACAAGCTGGAATGTTCCCTTCAGTCCCACTGCCAGCGTGGCACCTGGGCTGACTGGTGATGGAAGAGGAAGGAATGGTTATTTTCCTGGGGAAAGACAAGTAGTATAAGCACAGAATCAATCTTTGCTTTAATGAGGAATGTTTTGTGTTGCAGGTTTAACTTCTACGATGGGCCCCCCTTTGCCACGGGGCTGCCCCACTATGGCCACATCCTTGCAGGAACCATCAAAGACATCGTGACCAGATTTGCTCATCAGAGTGGTTTTCATGTTGACAGAAGGTTTGGCTGGGATTGCCATGGCTTACCTGTGGTATGTGGCATGGATTTACCTGCAGATATTTCTGCTGGTTCCTCTTTCCCTGTTGCTCCCTGCTTTTCACTCGTGTTTCTGTTGCTCTTATACCTGACATTGTTGCTAAAAGAAAAATGGAATTTCCTTGTCTGGTGTGTTTCTCTGGAGTTCAGGTGACTTCAGGAGCTTCCTGCTGGTCACCTGCACTCTCTTCATTGCTGAGAATCTGTATTTATTTGGTACATTTTAGAGAAACTGGTTTTTTGTTCATTTTTTTAAAGATACTAAAGAAACAGTCACACCAGGATGAGCCTGTGAAATCCCTGTCTAGTTCAGGTGCAGCTCATGAAATCTCAAAAGGTTAAAGGAGGCCCCTGAGCCTCATTAGAATGAATAGGACACAAAGCTATCCAGGGAAATCCTGAAAGCTTTTGATAACAGGCTTTGTTTGGTTGTTTTCTGTGCTCCCAGGAATATGAGATTGACAAGACTTTAGGCATTAAAGGGCCAGAGGACGTGGCCAAGATGGGGATTGAAGCTTACAACAAAGAGTGCAGAGGGATTGTGATGAGATACGCCAAGGAGTGGGAGGTGAGTGAAGGCTCAGTCCGTGTTCTGCTGAGCATTTCTGAATGTGTTTGTGCAGAAGTGTTTCAGGTGGGGTGAGCTTCATCCTTTTGTCTGATTGTGTGCATCAATCTCATGTCTTGAAGCTCCTGTGTTCCTGAAAGGGGAACAAAAAGAGCACCATTGTGGCTCAGAACAGAGAATGCTGTGCTGTCAAGAGGTTACTTGCAGGTTACCTGGAGCTCAAAGTGTCTGATGAGATACACTGAACAAATAATAGATATGCTGAGCATTGTTTCTTTCTTTGTATAGAAAATGGAAAGATCTGTCTTCAGTTTTCAAATGGAGCCATTAAAGAAAATTAACATTAACCTCACTGCTTTTCTGTTCCTCCTTCCTCACTGTTTTTGCATTGCCAGAGTGCAGGGCAGCAGCTTGTATTTTTGGAAGAACAGAAATTCTCACATCTGGTTTTGTCACGAGAGGTGTGGGCAAACCCTCAGTCTTCCCAGAGAATATTGGTGTCAGCTTTGCATCCCAGGAATACAGGGGAAATGTTGGTGTGTGCATGTGTGAAGAATGGTAGTTCTCTGAAATGATTTCCAATAAAGCTTTATCTTAACCATCATTTCTTTTTCCTAGGCAGAACAGTCCTTATTATATTTATTTTTCCTCCTGCAAAAGCTCTTCTACTTCATCACACTCCTCTGCATGTTTCTAGTCCTGCTGCATTTCTTTTCATGGAAATAGCAGTTTCTTACCTGAGTATCACTTGCCTCTTGCCCTTGGGAGCATTTTGAGGTTATGGCCAATGTCTGAAGAAACCAGAGCTGCCTGGGGTAGAGCAGCTGTGGCCTAAACCCCAGTGAGTGGCTGGATGAAAAGCAGACAGTTTGTTTTTTTCAAATTACACTATGAAATGTTATATTTCAAACCCATCATTGGTAATTCTTTGTTGCTTTTAGAAATAAAAATAGCAAAATTCATTCTGGTTTGTTGTGGTGGATTAACCCCAGCTGGCAGCCAAGTGCCAATGAGTGGAGATAAGAACAGTTTAATTGAAACAAAATAAAATATTATAATGATGCTAATAATAATAGTAAAAGAGGAGAGAGAGGGAGGAATAAAAGCCAGGGAAACCAGGTGATGCCCAGCTTGTCTCTGCCCAGTGATTCACAGCTCCTGGCCAGTCCCCCCAGTTTCTGTGCTGGACAAATGTCCTGTGCTATGGAATGTCCCTTTGGCCAGTTTGGATCATCTGTCCTGGCTGTTCTCCATCCAACTCCTTGTGCAGCTCCTGGCTGGCACAGCCTGGGAAACTGAGAACTCCTTGCTTAGGGCAAGCACTGCTCAGCAGCACCTCAGCCAGCAGGGGGTTAACAGCATTATTGCCATCCTAAATCCAGAACACAGCACTCTGACAGCTATGAAGAAGAAAATTAACTCTATCCCAGCCAGACCTGGAACATCTGTGGTTCATTTTCCACACCTTTTAACTTGATGTGCTTCAGCAACTGCTGTTTTTGCAGTGCTGGTTAGTCCAAGCACTTGATCTTTTGGGTGGTGAATGCATTTTGTATTTTGTTTTCTTCATAAACTTGTGCATGCATGTGTGTATTTTATATAATAAAACATAATGAAATCTGTTTAAATGCCTTTTGACTTGTAATAAATTCAAATATTTTGAGTAGTGCTCAAAATATTTCACTATTTCAGTAGGGGAGGAATTACCAACGTTCCTGTTAGAGTGTTTATTTTCTGCCTGGGGTGGTTAACAAATATCTGACCCTCATGAGCAAAGAGAAAAGGTTCCTTGGCTGTGAGAGATCTTCCAATGCTCAGACCAAACATAATGCTCCCAACTCTGTGGATCCTTGTGCTAATCAGTCTTAGGCTATAGATCTTGCTGGAGGAATGTCAGAGTGGATTAAAGGTCAGGATGGAAGCTGATCCGTGTCAGGAGCTCAGGTGTTGTATGAAAATGCAGAGGTGAGAGAATGAGTGTGTTCACTTTGCTGGTTTGACAGTCAGTGTGGGCTGTGTGTAACAGCTTCAGGACAGGTGTCCCTCACTTGGCTGTCTGCAGAGCTGGGGTTTGCATGGCTGTGAAATCCCACAGCTGGCTCATTCCTCATCAGTGCCTGGCTGTGACTGTGATCTGTCCTGGGACAGGGGCTGGCACCTGTCACTGCTGTGGCTTTGGCAGCTCTCGTGGCTCTGGGAGTCAGAGGAAGCAGTTGGCCTTGGAATGGTTTGATAACTTGTCACATATCAATTTCTTTCAGCATTTCTTTGTCTTCAAGTTACATAATGTTTTCATGTAGCTGAAAGCTGATAGACTAAGTCTTCTGGGTTTTCACTGTCTCTGCAACAAGTAGTCTTAAAAATAGAAGTGAGACCACTGTAATGAAAAGCAGTTTTCAGGCATTTGAACCTTGGCTGAACCTTGAGTGATCCACCATTTCTAACTGATGAATGATCCAAGTGATTTACCATTTTTGCTGTGTTGTGTGTGACCTTGGTTCTAAATAACCATGCTCATGGTTTCATTCCTTCCTTACTTGCTTGAATACACTGTTTGGAACTATTATCAGGCCAAATTATTTTATAGATGTATTTCACTGACATGGGACAAACACTGCACTTCAAAACCCAGCTGATTTTTTATTTTACAGAATAAGTCTTGGTAATGTGATGATGCATTGTTAAGATGCCTTTCAATCTCTGTGTTTGTGTCTCAACAGTTCAGTGTTACCCGATTAGGACGCTGGATTGACTTTGAAAATGACTACAAAACTCTTTACCCAGAGTTCATGGAGTCTGTGTGGTAAGTGAACCTGCACTCCTTTATGGATTTGAAATGTGGAAAGGGCTTCACTCATGTGTTGGTGCATGTATCACTAGAACTGTTCTGAAAATACCAAATGCAGATAAAACATCAGGCAGAGTAATTAAAGTGATGTGAAATCTCTTGATGTCCAAGTGACAGAATTAATTGTCCCATTTTTTCCTTTCCCAGCGTAGCAGGGCTTTACAAAACAAAGGGCACCAACACTGCCTTTAATGAGCCCTGAAATCTGACTGCTGCATGCCAGCTTAAAAGCAGTTCTGAAGATCTATTAATATGTCCCCTGGTTGCTTTAGGAAATTACATTCTATCTGCATTCTTGATGTTTTTCACTGTCAGCTGTAAATGGGCAAACTGTCCAAGCTCAGTTTAGCTCCAAACCTCTTCTTCAAGCCTGAATTTGGAGGCTGTGAATCTGCTGTTAGCTTTTTCTTGGCAGCACACTTTGACAACTGTCTTGGACTCCTGGTGAAGAGCTTAATAAATAAAGTTTGGGTGTTTTGGCAAAGTATTCAGGGTGCCTGTTGGGATTTCAAAAGACAAGACAAGCTTACAGGTTAAGGATAAACAGATTGGTTTAACACAGGGAAGAAATGGCAGCTGTGAGTCCTTTGGGTGATAGAGTGATAAGGTCAATTGCAGGGAGAGGTTTAGCAGAGTATATGCTGACAAAAAGCCACTGAAAAGCAAATGATGTGCATAATACATTTATTATTGCATATTTGGTAATATTAGCTTTACTAATCAGATTTAATTGTATAGTTAGTTTAATTGTATAGTAATTGTACAGTTATGACAATGGATTGACAAGACCTTTAGATGTCCCTGAAGCCCCTGCAGAGGGCTGAAGTGCCAGTGAGATTTCAGTGAGCTTTGGAAAGATGGTGGGAAGGCAGCAGATGTTTAACTCACTCAGCTGAAGAAACCCTGCATAATTATAAAGCCAAAACTGACAAGAAAACCTTAATTTTGTAAATTACAAAAATACTTAGTGGCACCTCAAATCCTGTTTAACTGGCAGCTTAAAAACCAAGCCTGCCTTGAGCTAGCTGCAGGGTCTCTCTCTCAGCAGCCCAAGCCTTTTTTTGGTGGTTTGTTTCTCCCTCCACCTCTTTAAAAAGCAGTTTCTGGTCTTTCACCTGTGTTACAGAGATGTCTTCCTCCAGTGCTTGCTTTGATACAAACTGAATTGTATTGATCTAAAAACTCAGTGAGGTTTCAGGAAGTATGTAGGCAGACCTCCTCTTAATTTTGTACTTCTTTTTGCTTCCTGATGCTGTTAAGTTTCTGTTTAATCATGTAATGAAACACATTTTCTGTTTCTAAAAATTGGGGTTTTTTTTGGAAAGTCTCCTAGGGCTGTCTCAGAGCTAAAGGAGAAATGCTTAGAGAGAGCCCTGACACTGCACTTAGAGTGGTGCTTTTGGCAGGGTAATGCACAATTTCCTAAAAATGAAATAAATTGGATGGTTACCAGGCAATCATCAGACCCACAAGGTGTTACTGAAGTTACTTTTCATATCCATCAGCAGTGTTAATTTGAGCTGTAGGTCCCAGCATGCTTCTCTCACAATTGATTCTATTTTTTCCCAGCTTCTTTTGAAATTATTTTTAAAAGCTTTAAAATTTAGTGTCCAGCTCTGTACAAAAGAGAAACTGCAGCTTCATTTCTGCATTGACTGCCCTGGAGACCATATTGGCCTGTCCAGTGGTTTTACCTTGTTGATGTTCTGTGTGTGGGAGTACAGTGCTGATTTTAGGCCCAGAAAAAAAAACCTGGATATGAAAATGGTAGTGGGCATGGCAGCTGTAGGTTTTGTGGTTAAAATATGGCAAGGAGTTTGTCTTTAGTCATATAATCAGCTAAACCAGTCTGTTTAGGGTATTTTTTTTTTCTGGTCTGTAGCTCTCCCTGCAGCTCTGGAGTGGCCTCAACTGGAATTTCTTTGTGACATGTGGTGTTTTCTTTCTTGTTTCTGTTGAGTTCAGTGAGATAATCTAATACTTGTGATAAATGTTTTCAGTGGTGGCTGATTTGATCCAAATTGTTTAGATTGGAAGTATTTAAGACTCAGACACCAAATACATCTGTTGTACAGAATCTCTGCAAAACATTATTAGTAAGCTCAGAATACTAGAGAACATTTCTTTTATATATTTATAATTGTTCTGGTGGGAATGACTACTTGATGCTATGTCATATGATGACTGACTAAACAGAATTTTCAGCCTGCTAAATTTTGACTTACAACAAAACATTCATTGGTAGAATTTTGGTATCCTGGCAGAATTTCTCAGGGGATAATTGAAAGTTGGTGTCAGTAAGAGGTGATACTGCACTGGTTTTTCATGTTAAGATCCAGTCAACTCTGCACGTATTAAATAGAATTTTTAAGTTCTCATTCTGCACAGTTGGTCCTGCAGCCAGCTTGGATCTCAGTTAAAAAGTGCCCTTCACTGGAACAGTGCAGAGAGTGATGGTTTTGAGCTGGCATGGCACAAACATGAAATACATTATTGCCTTTTTTTTGTGCAGTCACAAGACACATCCAGTGACACGGAGAGGAGTTTGATGGGAGCTTAAACTTCTGAGGTGGCCTGAAAGAAACCTTTGGGAGTCGGAATAACTACAAACTCCCGTCCTCACTGCTGGGTTGTTGTGTAGCTGTGGGCTGGCTGTGGGTTTCCCCTGGGGCAGCTCTCGCTGGGCTCAGGGGTGGGATGAGGGGGGTGAGGGGATGGCTCTGCTGTCCCGCGGTGATGCCGCCGGGGCTCGGCCTCTCCTCCTGCTCCTCTGAGGGGTGGTTGAGCAGATTGCTGTCACCATCTAGTGCCCGAATGAGCAACTGCGGGCTGAGCCTGCTGGGGACAGCCCTGAGCTCCCCTCGGTGACACAGCTCTGCCAGGAGCTGCCACGGACAGCTGGGCTCACTCCCGACCTGCCCCCAGACAGCCCCAGCACTCAGCACTAAACCACAATCATCTCAGAACACATCTCAATAGAAATTCTCCTCAAAGAGTTCTAGAAATAGATTTCTCCTAATAGAAATCACCATTGTATTCTGTGTATTCCATGACTAATGATTCTCTAGAGAGATACTGGTGACAAGAAATGTGGTTTGTCTATTTTTTTTATGAGCTACCTGGTTTTTTTCCCCTCATTCTTGTATTTCTTTTGTGCATTGTTATCTAGTCCCCTTGTTGTTACTTCTCAGCATTCCAGTCCTTGTTGTATCTCCTCAAATTTTCTGGTATACAGGTAATTTGCATTTCTGGCTTGATCCAGAATCTCTCAACAAACACAAAGATTACAGCTTGGAGGGTAGACCTGGAGCAGGATGATCTCTGTGTGCCAGGATTTTAAAGCTTTCAATGATAGTTGAACACAGAATTTGACAACTTCAGCAATCCTAGGCCCTGGAACAAAGGAATACTTTTCCTGACTTCCTTAAGGAGCTGCCTTTCCAAGATGCTATTCTAAAGATAGGTTGTGTTTGTTAGTGGAATTCATGTTCCACTTAGGTTCATGCTTTTTGGATTCACATCCAGTGTTTTTGAGTACTTTTTTTGGGGTGTTTTTTTTTTGTCCCTAGGCACCTGCTTTTGATTGTTGCTTTCATTTTGATTTCCTCTTGTTTTTCAAGTGTTGTCCATGAGTTGTAGGAAAACCTTTTTCTCAGAAGTTCTGCTTCCTATGGTGCTGTTAGGAGGCAGTGTTTGCTGAACTTTTAAATGACAGGGCTTCTTATATGGCATGGTGTTTGTGCCTGGATTTGTTTGGTAGGTCTGCAGAGGCTATAAAATTGACCTTTTATCTTGGTATGAACTGATGTGAGGTCACACAGCAATAATTTTGTCCATTTACCTAAAGTGCCATGGATATGTTGAAATCATAGACCTTTAGATCCTGTTGTCCTGATGCCCACAGAGCTGTTTACAGTTCCTGCTGTTTTTTCTTTAAAGAGAAAAAAGGGGGGAAAGCACTTTATATATGTTTGAAAATAAATCTCAGTTCTGAGTTAGTTCTCTGGGAAGGTTGGAGTTCTCAAACCCTCAGAAAACTGTTAGGTACTGATCATTGCAACAGAGCTCCTTGATCTCTCCAAGGAATGGCATTAAGAACTTGGGAAGCTCCAAGATCAGATCCTTCTCTTTGATGTGAACTGTGTGTGTGTGTTTGAGAAGTGCAGCTTGCTTTTGCATAGTGAAAGATGCTGGATTCTGTGTGGGATGCCAGGGGTGTTTGGAGTGCTGCATTGACTAATTCAGTATCTTTTGGAAGCAAAAGCTCCCTTTGCAGGAGTTTGATTATATCTGTGTGGTGTTTGTGTGCTGTGTTTGTGCCTTGGATGAACAAATGTTGCAGGAAGGTTCTGGTTTTTTGGGAGTTCTGGGGAGAGCGAGGCTTTGTTATTGACTGGGCTTGAACCTCATGACACTTCAGGAACAACAAACTCTCATCACTTTGGAAGTTAAATATTCCTTGCACCTTTAGGGATCAGATTCTCTCTTAACAAGAAGCTGAAGTATGCATCTTGAATTTTACCATTTCCCAAACTGCATTTTCTTCAGTGAAGGTCTGAGTGCTGCTCCCACAGCCAAGAGGATGCAGCAAAATTTATTTATGTTTGAGGAGAAATATAGCAGAATTAGAGGAACAGGATTTAATTTCTCACTTCTGTGAGTAAATGTTTTGTCACTAGAAAGGAGCTCTGTGGTTTCCTTAGATTGTTTTTTTTTCAGAAAGCACTGCATTTTCACTTTTGGCTTACAAACCTGGCGTCCCTTTCTTGCAAAGTGTCAACATTTTTCAAGCGTAAGGATTAAATCGTGTTTTGTGAGATTATTGTCTAAAATACTGTGATGACTCTTTAATCAAAACATGATCTCCACCTGCAGGTGACTCTTACTGATAGAACCATCTCATCTTTGCCAGGTGCTTTGTTTCAGGTGGGCACTGCTGCAGGGATCTCTTTGGGAATCATCTCTGCAGCTCTGGTGATCACACACCAGCATCTTCCAGCAGCTTTTTTTGTTAGAAAAACCATTTCAGGTGCTTTTTAAGATAACAAAAGAGCTTCTGTAGTGGTAATGAGGGCTATGGCATCAAACAGAAGTCTTGACTCGATTATAATTCTATTTATTCTGGTGGAGCTGCCGTGTGAGGGGAGAGGTCGGTGGCCATGTGTGAGGGGAGAGGTCGGTGGCCGTGTGTGGGGAGAGGTGGTGGCCGTGTGTGGGGAGAGGTGGTGGC
>JBBMKD010000027.1:17708491-17744346 GCA_037834095.1 Argya squamiceps
GGTGGCCATGTGTGAGGGGAGAGGTCGGTGGCCATGTGTGAGGGGAGAGGTCGGTGGCCATGTGTGAGGGGAGAGGTCGGTGGCCATGTGTGAGGGGAGAGGTTGTAGCCGTGTGTGGGGATGGGTCATGGCCCTGTGAGGGGAGAGGTTGTGACAAAATCCAAATGAGTGCTGGTTGTGGCCTGTGAGGAGCTCAGGGGAGGAAGGGATTGTGCTCTGGAGCCCATCCTTGCTGTGCAGGGCACAGCTGGAGCCCGGGCTGTGCAATGGGATGGGATTGCCACAGGAGGGAGATGGCGGCCTGGATTGGGAGCTTGGCAGCTCCACACAGTGCTCACCTTTCCTGAGCAGAGTTTACAGTTATATTTACAGCTGCATTAAATATTCAGTGTTTCTCTGAGTAGTTTTTGTGTGCTGTTAGTAGGCAGTGTTCTATAGAAAGTAAAGTGGAGCCTTTTTCTATAGGTGTTTTAGCTGCTGTTTATGAAAGGCAAATAGAACACCTTCAGTAGAAATGCTGTCACTTGTCACAGGCTGCATTAATTAGGCTCTGAGGGGGTAAGCATACATTTAAAGTTAGTTTAACTACCACAAAAACTTGTGCAGTTAGCCAGCTCAAATTTATATGCTGAAAGCTGATGAAACTATATTCAGGGATCATTTTTATAAAAGACTGATCTAGATTTATGCAAGTCTAAGATGATAAAATTTCCACTGTAAAATAGCCACTCACTGCTGTGTTTCAGATTTGGGTTGGGGATCAGGCAGCCACATCTTGCCTGTGGGTGATATTTCTTGGTTGAATAGGTTTGTTTGGAGTTGTGTGTAAGGTAAGGCACCTTTGTAGGAGTGCACAGCTCTGACAGACTCCTGGGTTTGGCTCCTCTGTGGCAGAACTTGATGCTGCTGGGGATCTCAGAGGCTTTTTCCATCTCAGACTTTGGATTATATAATTTTTCTGATGTTAGTGACCACTCATAGGAGAGTTTTGGACTTTTACTAGAGGCCCATGGATGAATCTGAGTGCCATGCACATCTTTTCTGTGTGACATTCTGTATTTTCTCCAGCTGCCTCATCGGCAGTGTAATTATTCTGATTGAGGCACCACAGGACTTCCATGTCAGCAAGCCAGGGCATGTCTTTTGATATTCTTATTTTGGACCAGAGCTAAAATCAGTGCAATAATCTACTAGTGTTTTTTGTTGAAGATGATAATTTCAAGCATAGAAGACAAGACACTGACTGAAATACAGGTCCAGATTCTCAAGCACAAAATGACAGCCTGCAGAAAAAAGTGTTGCTTGCCAGGATTGGGTTGGTTGCTTAGCAATGAGCTATTTATCTGCAAAGGGACCCAGAAAAGGGATCAGGATGGGTTTGAAAACACAGTTTGAATAAAGGAGCTTTTAAAGTCAGCAGAGTTGAACAGTTTTTCTGTGAAATTCGAAATGATGAGGCTCTGCAGCAGCTCTGATTTGGGAGTTGAAGTTGGCAGGACTATTTCAGGCTTGCCCTCTCCTGCCTTACAGCCTGCAGGCTGTGCCCTGAGTGTGCAAATCAGCAAGACACAAGAAGCTGAGAAACGTTGGTGATTCTTGAGCAAACCCTGGAGTATTCAGGGTTTGTCCATTGCATGGACACCTTGAGTTGTTGTGTGAAGTGTTTCTCTTCCAGTTCTATTCATCTTGAGCATTTACTCCATTTGGTACTTGTAATATTAAGTGCTGTCTTGCTTATTTCAAGAAAACACAAGGATGCAGCCATGCTGCAGGCTGCAGTGATGCTTTCCTAAGCAGAGTTAGACCTTGGTGTGAGACTGTGATCTTGGAGAGGATCTGAGTTCAAACAACAACGTTAAATTTTGGCACCATAAAAGTGAGTTCATTATTTTTCATGGTTAACTGTGCCCTCCTGTGGAAAATGCTCCCAGACTATCAGGATTTACTTGGGGTGAGTTGCAGGTGGCTCTGACCTGTATCTGTCTCTGCTGTAGCACTGGTTGCTGCAGCAGAAACTTAACATCATGTGGGAAGTGAGCAGCTGTGTCACCCCAGCTTTTCTCTAAATGATGGCCGATTTCAGCCTTGTTAATTGTTCAGATTTCAGGTGATCTTTGTATTCAGGAAAGCTGAGAAGGTATTTAGATGGAACACAAATCCATATTGCTGAATAATCTCTGTGCTATGCAGGCAGTGCATGGAATACCAAGCTGCTAGAACCAGCTAAAGCTAAAAATCTGTCAGAAATGCAGTTGCAATCAATTATCTCTTTGCCTTTTGACTTGCAAATATTGTCTTGAGTTTATGGTGGATTTTTTTTTTCAAGGTGTAATTCAGAAAGAAACTCCTGCTAGAGCAGAAACTCCATATTGCAGTTTATTCACTAAATGTGTAACACCAAGTTATTCCTTGTTCCTTGTTTACTTCCAGGTGGGTTTTCAAGCAGCTCTATGACAAAGGACTGGTGTATAGAGGGGTTAAGGTCATGCCTTTTTCAACTGCATGCAACACCCCCCTGTCCAACTTTGAGTCCCATCAGAACTACAAGGTAAGTTGCAGTCAAATTTCTCTATTTTCTTCTGTTTGAGTTTGAAAAGCTTTAGTACTTTTTGCTTGGTGGTACCTAAACATGTAATTACACTCCAAATTGGTAGTAATAATCTAGGTAAATGGATTAATTTTGATCATATTTTACTGTTACTTGTTTGGATCACTTGTTCTTAGACTTCTTCCTTGGTTACTACTTACAGAGGTTTAAAGTACATACTTTGTTTTATTGTGGTAAGTTCCTCCCTCTCTGGGCTCTCAAGGTTTTATTGCAGTGGTGGATTTTAATGTTGAATTTTCAGAGGAGAGCTGCAGTTGTCCCTGTCTGTGCACATCTGAGAAGAAGAGAGTCTTTGTCAGGGTTTGGGTCTTCTATGAGGGGATTCATAAGGAATGTCAAAGACTCTGTAGCTGTAGGATAATGATTCTTCTTCTAAGAGTCATTAATTTCGATTGGGAAACACCAGAAAATGTTTTACCCAATATAGTGCAGGGTTTACTGTGGTATATAAAATGCTCCTTTAAAAATGAGTGACAAGATAAAGCAAGTGCAGCTTCTCTCTTGCAACAAACTCCTGTTCATGTATGTGAAGGCAGAACGTGTGTCCCAATTCTCCAAATGCCAAAATGTTAGTTTGTAGATAGAGGTTTTGTATCCTTTCCAATCCTGACCAGGCCTCCATATCCTCATAATGTAAATCTTTCACTTGCATTGTTAGAGCAGAGAGCTAGCACAGATTGTACATCTGGTCTCTACAACTTGCCTAAAAAAGGCCAGTTTTCTGGCCAAAACCAGTGTTTTAAAAACAAATGTTTAAATAGACTTGGATTACAATGCAGCCCACAGATACCAGAGAGATACCAGAGCTTTCAGTATGAGGAGTATTTATACTGAAGAAAAAATGGTTTGTGATTTATGAAAGAGAGATTTGCAAAGATATCTTGATATTTGTGACTGTCTGACAACTGAAATAATTATTTTTCTTGTCCTTGTTGACTGACATTTCACACAGGCTCAGATAAATGAGCTTTCTTTAGCACCAAGACCATTTTGGAGAGTTTGTGTGTATCTGTGTTCTCTTTTTCCATAAAGCTGAAGCTCTTTTCTGGAGTCTTAATGAAATATTTAGAAGCTGTTTCTTACTCTAGAACCAGAGCTATGTTTGGGTGGGATGCTGCCCTGCTATTCCATGCAAAAATTACCTTTCTCATCTGCTGGAAATGGCTTTTGGAAGTTGTGGGTCTGTGAGCTGACAGGATTTACTCTTGGTGAGCACAGTCATTTCTGGGTTCACCAGCTGTTGCCTTTCTCACCCTGGAAAGCAGCCTTTGGCTGCTGATTATTGATCCTCTGAGAATTGGGACACAGATCAGGAGCAACAGGACACAAGAAGCACCTTCAGAACCAGAGCTGGGTGCACACCTGAGTTAACAGTGCCAGCAGCTGGTGTTGCATTAAACTGAAGAAACAGTGGCTTCAGGTGAGATTTTCACAGCTAAAACACCACACAATGCCATCACCTGGCAGCCTGGATGATATTTTTTATGCTTTGCCAGTTGTTTTTATCTACTTGGTGAGCTCAGTGCCTCAGAAAGCAAAGTGAGTAGCCTGCAGTGCTGCCTTGCACTTGTAGAGACAGAACCCAGAGCTCAGTTTCTGCCTGGTATTGAGCACAGGCCATGGGTTATGTAATATTTATGTTTCACTGTTGACTGCACCAGATGTTCACAGCAAAGTCCCTCTGGAGCAGCCCTCAGCTCAGACATAAATAGCTGCCTGTCCCCTGATGCCATTAACTGTCCCCTGATGCTGGATGGAGGCCAGAGGGCCTCGCACGAGACGTGCCCGGGCCACGGGACCTGTTTCTGGGTTTAGGGTCAGTGTGCACGGCCCCCTCTGAGCTGGCATTCACAATTTTGTAGTGAAATTTTCACATTTGCAGGATTAGACTTGCTTTTACAAGCAGCTTTTCATCATATGTGAAATGTGAAGTGACTGAATAGGGTTGTAGATGGCTCAAAGTCTTGTTTTCAGGGGATTTCTTTGGACTCGTTTGAAGGTGAAGTTTTGTAGAGCAGCTGACAAAGGTCTCCTTCCCTGAGGTTTTTTTAGTCTTAAATATTGACATGCTCTTGTTTGTACATACCCCAAATATTCCCCCACCCCCCCTTGTTAACAACAGCTCAATTAGACATAAATCATTTTATGTGGTGGCTCTTACTCCTAATCCCTGGCTGCAGAAGAACATGTGGAAAAGGCTTCATTCAGCAGTACCTGAGAAACTGCTGGTTTTCCTGACCCTTGAGATTGGTCCTGAACTTTGAAAATGGGGTTATAAGAGGTACCTAAAGGAACTGCCCTTGTCTATCTTTGGTGTTTTGGCAGCAAATCCCCCATATCTCCCTGCTAATGGGAGATTTTAACCCCCTGGCCTTGTTGGACTGACAGACTGCACTGGTGTAATGAGGAACTCAGTGACTGGTACTCTATTCTGACTTTATTGCCACTTCACCTTTTACATTACAGATGAACATGGTGTGTTAAATTGTTTTTCAGGATGTTCAGGATCCTTCAGTGACCGTGAGCTTCCCACTGGAAGAAGATCCAAGTGTTTCTCTTGTTGCCTGGACCACGACTCCCTGGACCTTGCCCAGCAATCTGGCCCTTTGTGTTAACCCAGAACTGCAGTATGTAAAACTGAGAGGCAAGTGTTGAACACCTCTTCCTTCAGTGCCTGTGAATATGTACTTAGTTTTTTTTATTTTAGATGGGTTTATGTTAAATTTACACAACTTCTCTGGGGTTGAACCAGTGGTAGTTTCAAGGATGAGATCCACTTTGGATGTGGCTCATGATTTCTCCTCTGCTCTTGTAATTTAACATGAATTGAGAGGACTATTTCTTAAAAAAGTACTGATAAAAATTCTTTAAAAAATAAATGAAAGAATAATGAAAAAGGTGTGTGTGTTTGTAGTCTTTAATTATATCTTCATCTACAAACACCTCCCCCCCTTTTTTAAAAAAACAAAATAGTGAGTAGGGATTTCCAGTTTCAAGACAACCTCACGAATCTGTTGTGTGTTAAGCATGAAGTTGTGCAGGCCTTTGCAGTGAATGCCACGTGTTTGGGTTTTCTTTCTTTGAGGAGAAATAAGTATGTTTCAGTTGTCAAAAGTTTTAACATGAATTTGGTCATTTAAAAAAGAAATACTGGGTATTTTCAGAAATAACCTCCCTTGCCTGAGGTGCTGGGTTGGATGTCTCTGCCTCTCTGCTGTGGGACAGTGCCCCTGAGCTGGCAGGGCAGCAACCTGAATAAAATCTGTCATTGAAGTTAGGAAATGAGGGTGGTTTGGGGTAGAAAATGAGTTTTCTTCATAACATTTCACTCTTTTTTGAGAGAACTAAGCTTCCTTCACTGGTATGAAATTCTTCTATAAAGAAATCCAAGCATGTTATTGAAATAGTGAATCTCAGGAAGACTGCATAAAGTGCAATCATTACCTTACAACTTAATAATGATTGTATGTAGTCATTGTCCATCTTCCAGTTGTTTCCCTCTGTTTAATTTGCAATTTACTGAAACTTCTCAGTTGTTTTTTTTTATTTGACTCAGCAATAATAGACAAGGTATTTCTGCCTCTGCAATGACAAAACACTGAAAATCAGTGGCCTGGGTTTTATCCTGTGGTTTCTGTTTAAACTTAGGCTTTGGAAAGTGCTCCTTAACTGGCTGTGTGGGGGAAAAGTTGGAAAGTAGTAAAGGATTATTCTGGGCATTTTTATTGTTACAAATCTGGCATATATTGAAAGGTTTCATAATGGTGCAAATGAGGGGATTAAACTGAGATTTGTGAAACTCCTGTTTTATTTTATGTTCTAGATAAAGCCACAGGGAAGATTTACATTTTGATGGAGTCCAGGCTGGTGGCTCTGTACAAATCTGACAGTGAATATCAGATACTTGACAGGCAAGTACATGAATTACTATACTTGCTAGTTTTCAGTGGTTTTTCTAGACCAGAAGTTGAATATTTTTAAGAAGATGGATTTCCCTGCATCTGTGTTTATATTGCACAAATCTGTGAAAGGAATTGAATTTTGCTGGAACAAATTGGTCTGGTATGTGAAGCTACAAATAGAAAAAAAAGTTTCATTGGGTCCTTGTGTTGTGGTGGGGAAAAAAGGTTCCATAGTCCACCCCTTTCCTGTGTGTTTGCATTAAGGTAAAAGTCTGAGAAGATGCTGGAGGTGTGGTCCAAATGCCACTTTGTACACATTATGTAAAGATTGAAAGGGAATTGGGCAAAACAATCCCATTGCTTTTAGCAAATAAATACTACTTCTGTAATTAGTGGCAGACATTGCTTTCTGCAGGGTGCTTATTCATCTTGATTAGGTGGAAAAATTGGAGTTACTTAGGAAGTCAGACTGGGCAGGGGATGCAGGTATTAAATTCTGTAGCTCTTTTAGACAAAATGTGGGCCTTTGCTTCTCTTAAACCTTTTTTATAAATTAGTAGCCTGTTAAAGAGGTCAAATACAACAAATATTTGTTTGCTCACTTCATTCAAAAAAACCAACCAGAAAACCCTATAAAACCCCACATAAGCACAATAATAAAAATAAAGACTCGAAATGTTTTTGAGAATAACACCCCTTCTTCACTGGCCTCAGTTTTTTTTCTATTTTTGTCTTTTTATCAAGCAGTTGAAAGCTTTAATTTAAACAAATGGAGATTATTTCAGCTGAGCAGTTACATGTAATCATTAAATTAGGGAAATGCAGAGCTGGAATGTTGAAGATGTTTCCTATTCTGGTGGCTCATACAGTGAGAGTTGAATAATTTTATATTTCTGCATTGATTTCCCTCCTTTTCCCCCTCTATGAAGATGCTCTTAATCTGTCACTTGGTCTGTACCAATTGAAGCTGGTGTTCATTTCTAAAGATGATGTTCAGTGCTCTCATTCTTCAGGCTTGGCTGAACTTCTGATCTCTGGAGTTTTTTCCTCCCCTCTGAGTCATCTGTGAAGCCTCAGTGCCAGGACACCACTGGGGGTTTTGTTTTGGTCTGATACTGAGTTAACAACAGCTTTCTCTTGACGTGGTGGTGGTGTATCCTCCAGTCCAAGTGTTTGTTCATTTTGGAATGGCTGTGTCAAAACTCCCACTAACATTAAGACCTAAATTTGATCTGCTTGCTTGCTGTCTAGGCTGGTAAGTCTGCCCCAAAAAATTTGCCTTTGTGTGGCTTGTTCTTGACAAATTCACATTGTCTGTTCTTTAGCACTTCACTTACTAAAATCCCTCAATCACTTGAAGTTGAATCAGGTTGTTAAACCTTCCTCAGTGCTTTTTAGGTCCATCAGTGCTTCAGTTCCCTTGGGAAATACAGATACTGTGTTCCTTTCTGGTCTTTTGAAACCTCTTCAGAGTGTCTGAAAACTAAACCTTCCATCAAAACCATTTTATTTTCTTAAGTATTTTTTAATAAATTTGCTTTAGGCTTAGAAAAGAAGCAAGGTAGCCCATATATTAAATTTATTGATCTGTTGTCTTTTGCTTCCAAATTCTTGTTTTGATGCAATACTACAAATTGAACTTCAGTGTGACTGCAGTGATTCTATGCCCAGGAACACAGAGAACATTTTGGCCTTTTTTTGAGGTGTCTTCATCAGAAATGGGAAAAGCCTGTTCTTTAAGGCAATCATACACATTTCAGGTGTTGTATTTATGTCCCTGACTAATGATATTTCTAACATCACCACTCACCCCCTCAATCTCTGATAACTTTTAAAACTTTCCTTTTTTCTTTACCTCTGCCTATCCTTAAGGCTGCTAGCAAATCTCGCTGCAGAGCAGTATATTTTAATTCTTTTTGTATTAGTGCTATGGTCTCTTTTCAAGCTGATTTCTGTTATGTAATAATTAATTTTCTCAAATGTGAAACGTGAGACAGTTGAAAGGTGTCTGGGAGGTGAATGGATCTGTGAAAGATTTAGATCTGTGAGTAAATTCAGGGAAGTGAACTTCACTTCTGCTCTTAACCTTTTCCTTCCATTTTTTCACTTTTAAATTCTCAAGCAGTCAGGTCCTTGAGGGGAAATTGATGCAACTGAATGTAAACCAGGCATGGGGCTGAGGTCAGGGAATGGTCTGATGGAAAATGTTCAGTGCCTGAAGTCCCTTGAAGTGGCTGCTTTGCACTCATGGATTGGTCTGGGTGTATCACCCAAATTTGGCCCTCCAGTGACTTGTTTCATTTAGCAGTGGTAGATGGGATGTGATTGTTGGGCATTTCCCTCCCCTTGTGTTAGATTTCAATCCTTTGGCATATTAAGCATTTAATTTCTTTACAGTGTTTTTCCTTGTTGTCTCTTTCTGGATTCTAAAGAATCCAAACCAGAGATTTCTGATCTCTTGAGAGTGAAGGATTGCTGAAGTGATTTTAAGTGAGTCTACTCTAACTTAGGTCACAAGAAGGCACCATTGTATAAATTTTCAACCTGGAGTTCAGGACTTTGACAAAAAAAGTACTTCAGATCCCAAAATGAAAATCAGGAATGTGATCCACAGCCTTCACCTTTCTCTGCCTTGTGTTAAAATAAGAATATAACTATTTTTTTAAAAAAGCCAATTCTGGTGGTTCACATTCTGTGTCTGAGCATTCCCACATCTGTGTGGTTGAACACTGGGATGCTTTTCTCTCATCTGATCCTGATTAAGCACCTCCAACATTCCCAAGGCTGTTTGTAATACAAAAACATACAAACCATCTGCAAAGCTGAGGCTTAAAATAGAATTCTCCCCAATTCCTAGAGGATATTGTGTGTGCTGAGCTGAGGAGTTGTGCTCTTGAACTTGGCAGTAAATGCTGCTCCAGGTCCTTCCTGTGCAGTGAAACAGCTTTGAAGAGTCCCCACTTTGGAGGAGTCAAGTGTTTTCTGATAGTTTGACCATTGTTTGGAAGCTGGAGATCAAGGACAGAGCAGGGACAGACCACAGCTGGGACACAGTCAGAGAGCCAGCCCATCTCTTAGATGAAGTTATGTTTTAGCTGGATTTTCCCTGTGAAATTGGACAATTTAAGTACTTTCAGGAGAGTTCTGATCACTGCCTTTGTCAGCTGCTGTCAGAAGGGTGAAGGGAGCCAGACCTGCAGGCTCCAGCTCTGCCTCCCCTTTCTTGTGTGGCTCAGCTGGTTCCTCAGGCAGTCCTGTCTGTGCAGGATCATTCCCTGAGGTGCTGTGAGGGTTTGGATGCCCAGTTTTAGAGTAACAGATGAGGCATCTGAGCTTTATAGGGTGCAGTGCCCTGTGTCACAACCTTCTGTACAGAAATCTTCAGGTGTTCTGGATCATCAGTTGGTTCTCTTGGACATGCTGAGCTTTAGGTCTTTGTTGTTATGAATATTGTGGTTTATCCAGAAGATTCTTGCCCAGCTTTACCATAAGGAGGTTATCAGTAATGCTTAATTCCTTTATTAATTTTAATTGATTGTTTGATTGAAATCCATCAGGTACAAGTTGTTGACTGGTAGCAGAGATGCACGAAAAGACATTTTTGTTTCTCCAAGTTACCACAGAGGTGGGAAGTAACTTAAGAAAATTGATTTCATCTTCTGAAATCAAATTCTGTCAGGAAAGTGAAGAAGCCAATAGGAAAAAAAGTAGTTTTCAAGTTATTAATTTATGTTGTTGTAAATCTTTCTCCTCAGGTTTCCTGGTATTGTTCTTAAAGGCAAGAAATACAAACCACTCTTTGACTATTTTATCCAGGTAAGATGAACCAGTTTGGTGTTTGATACAGGATATAAGGACAAAAATGAGACCTGTTTAGAGTATTCCTTGTTTATGTTATAAAAAGATCTTAGGTTCTAATAACAAACTCCAGATTGTATTAAAGTACCTTAAAATCCTAGTGAAAGTTTGAAAAACAGTGTTGACTTTTTCCTCTTTTTTTTTCCTTTAAGTTTTAAATCTACTCAGAGTAAACACTGGATGATAAATAGTTTGATTTCAGATTGCAGAGAAACTTCAATACATACTAACAAATACATATTAACAAATGTTGTCTCATTTTCCCATCTGGTGAGTGCTGTCTACCTGCTAAGTCCAGAAGCTTTGTCTTCACAGGGGAATGACTGACTTTGATAACAATCAGAGACATGTCATGGTTCCCACTGAAGAGTTAAAAGCCTTTCCTAGAAACCTACTGATGTATCAGATTTATCTGGATGCAGCTTTCAAGCACTGCATTAGGTCTGGCATCATAGGTGATAAAAGAATGTGTAGCAATAGGAGAGTGCTTAGAGAATTTTTCTATTTAAAAACAAATCTGATTAAAACCTGATGATACATTTCAAAGAGGAGAGGTACAGCACTGCCAGGCAGCTGGGAGCTCCTGTGAGGGCTTTGGGCATTTGTGACATTTTCTGTTCTCAAAGATGTGCAGGAGTCAGCAAAGGTGGGAAAACCTCTGCAGGGAGCAAGGTCTGGTATTTCCAGAGGAAAGTCAAACACAGCTGAATCTGGAAAATTGGACTGTGTATCTGAGGTTTGGAATGGATAAATTTTGTGAGGCCTGCTGTACTTGTAAGGAGCAGATGGGGTATCTACAATTTTTTATTTAGAATGGAGATCTTATCTCAAAATATCTCCCTTCAGAACAAGCCAGACCTAATATTTTGTAACATATTTGGTTCAGCTGTGACTGCAGCAATTTCTTTTTACTATTTTTGTTTTAAGGAATAGTAAATAACCCTTTATTTTTCATTTTCTGTATGCTGAACACACTGAAAACTGTCATATCTTTTCATAGCAAATTTTTTCTGGCTTTCCCCTCTGTTTTTAGCTGGTATTTACCATGCTCCTGTTCTCTGGAGGAAATAAGGAAAATGTGTGACTATAAAATAAACTTTCTTTAATTCAGAGGTCTAGGGGACATACAAAAATGCAGGGGAACTTCTGTACCTTTCTTGGTTGTGTCACGTTCAGGAGTGTATTGATTGCAGTCTGTTAAGCACAGAACTGTGTGGAGATCTGTGCCTTGAAGAGGAATTGACTTGGAGGTCTTCTGGAGAGGTGTGAGATTTAATCATACTTGACACTCTCTAAATGAAGTACACGGGTGTCTGGGCTCTGGAAGTCATTAAGTGGTGTTAGGGATGTCACATTTTACTGTCACTGACTTTTGGTGCAGTTCTTTCCTCTTTTGTGTGGCTCTGGCTCTGCCAGCTGCTCAACAACTGTGTTCTGCTGTATGTGTGTAAATATGTATCTCTGTAAACCCCTGTTTTTGTGTTACAGTGCAGAGAAAATGGTGCTTTCACTGTGGTGGTGGATGGTTATGTGAAGGAGGAGGAAGGCACAGGAGTTGTCCATCAGGCTCCCTATTTTGGTGCTGTAAGTGTCAACCACACATCTGTAATGTTCATTTTGGCCAGCACACTTTGCTTGGCTGTCCAGCCCCTGGGCTCTCTGTCAGGGTGATTGATGTTGAACAATCTTCCCATTTTCTGCCTGAAGATGTAAGAATGTCATCATGTAGCTTTGTATTCTCTTAAGCTTTTCCACTTGGTGTCTGTGCTAGACAGGAGGTTTTTGTGTCCCTGGCTTTGGTTTGTGTTGTGGTGTGAGCTGAACTCCTCAGTGCATCTTCTGAGTGTCATTGATGTCAGCTCTTCTCAGAGTCTGGAGTCAGAGCTCTGAGAAGGGCTGATCTGTGGCACTGGCAGTGAGAACTGCCTTTGCTAAGTGCTAATTCTGGTTGGGAACAGCAGTTCTGCTCAGCACACTGCCCCTCTTCAGCATTTCAATTTCAGTACTCACTGGGCTTTTAGAGAATGAGAAAATGCGTTCACTGCTTTTGTCCTGAGACTTCATCCCTTGGTGTGAAAGGATTTTGTTGCACTCCATTCTTTTTTTTCTGTCTTTATTGTCCCTTCCCTCAGTCTGTTCTTTTTTTAAGACCAAGAGGAATAATTTGTCATGGATTTAACATTTCAGTTTTTAGACACTTGAAATAAATGCACTAAGTTTAGGCTCATTGTCCTTTTTGTAGAGTGTCCTGTCTTCAGCCATTATCCAAAGATGCCCTCAAAAAACTTGCAGTGCCTAGCAATTAGCAATGCCTGGACTATGAGCTCTGTCATAATTTCCAGAGAAACTTGGCATTAGCAACAGGCCTCTTTGTATTCATGTGAAATAGCCCATCCTCTTCCATCCTTTTTTCCCTGCATTTTTTCTGAAGGGTACATCCATTGTGGTGGTGTTTCCCTTGTCAGGATGATGGTTGATATGAAAAGATGTTCCAGCTTAATATAGCTCTGAATAAAGCAAATTAGAGTGGGCTGTGTTAGCAGTCAATAAAGGAAATGGTGGTGGCTGGTCAGGTGTCCTGAGGAGGATAAATCCTCACACTTCTGCTCCTCAGACTCTCCCTGGAGCTGAATCTTGGCTGTTCCAGAGGAGTCAGAGTTGGTTTGGAGTCAGGAGCTTTGCTGTGGGGGATGGAGGGAAGGAAAGGAAGAAGCTGCCAGCAGGGAAGGAGCTCTGGAAGAAGCTTTCCCTGGGCTGCCCTAAGAGTGGTTTGTGTATTTGCACAGTCCAGTTAAATCTGTTGGAAACAGCTTGTTGGAAAGGTTGACTGCCCTACTAGAGCAAGGATTATCTGCCCTCTTTTATTTGATTTTTTAAATAAGCCCACTGAGTTTTGTAAACACAGAGGAAAAAAAGTTTTTCTCTCTGTCTCCAGGGAAATCAGCAATTACTTGTAAAACTTTTTTTAAATTTTTTTTTGGAAAAAACCTGAGAGTAACAGTTAAATGCTTCACAAAGAAAAAAAATACATAAAACACTGAGGAGAAAGTGCACAGGCATCACAAACAAAACCTTGCAGTCACCAGCTAAGGAGAGGATTGAGTAGGTAACTTTTGGAACAGGGGCCTGAGTCAATGGGCTGTGCTGCCTTCAGAAGGAAAGTGCACAGTGGACATTGCACTTGATGCTGCTGCCTTCTTTTTGGGGTGCATGTAATCCAGTTTTGGCAGCCCTCAGATGATCTCTGTTCAGAAAAGCTCACAGGGGTCCTGGTGTGAGTTCAGGATTTCATTATCACACAGTAGGCTCTGGATAGGACACTGTGGTATTGGCCTTAGCACAGGCTCAGATGGAAGAAGGGAGATGGTTTGTGGTGTGGCAGGATTGTCTTCCTGGAGAAATTGGCTCCTCTGCACCTTCCTGTTGAGTTGAAGGTGAATAGGAAGGGAATAACTGGACCAGGACAGTCAGAGGAGAAGAAATAGAGCACAGTCCTTCTCAACAAGTCTTGAGTCTTATCTCTGTTCCTTCCCATCAATGTAAATGAGACCCTTTGATAAATAAAGTTGGAAAGTCAGTTTATTTATTTATTGAAAATCCCACTTAGTGATCCATGTTCTGTATTGCTGATAGCTCAGCAATGTCTCCTTCTCCAAAGCAATTGAAAGTAAAAATTCACCTGCGTTTACTTCCAGATGTAATTTCATTGTCTTTGTCAGGCCTTTGCCAAATGCAAGCTGCCACACCATATCAGAGCAATCTGTTATTTCAGTTCAAAAGACATCAAAATTAAAGCTCACAGAACAAGAGAAACCTGTATTAAAACCACTGTAAACTCATTGTACTTCCAGATTAACATGACACCAAAATTCAGCTGCTCAGGCATTTCATCATATGTAGATGTACCTGCAGTCAACTTAAAAAGCTTTAGTAACACTTGAATTTGCATACAAATTTTTAATTTGCAATACTTCTAGTGCCTGCTCAGACTGTGACACACAAGTTTCATGGATCTGTTACTGATGCACTTTTTTCCTCAGTACCTGACACTTTCAGCAAAAGTGATGTTGGTTTTTGCTAAGAGGTGCTGAAGGTGAACATTTGACTTCATGTTTCTGTTGTTCTGTTAAAATTTCACATTAAAAAGCTTTTGATTTCTCACAAATGAGCTGTTTAAGTTTTTACTTAGTAATTTTGTGTATTACAACCTGTGTGTGTAATCTTTTGAGGGATTCTGAGGTACAAGAGTAACCACTGTAACTCCTATCCTGGAAAAAACTGATCTTGATCTTAGCTTTTATTTGAGCTTTGCACTTGTGGATTCCTTGTACGTGCCTGGATGTATTCTTGCCTCGTGGTTACTGCAGGAAATCTTCATTAAATCAGATGGCAGCTGAGTCTGGAGAGCTTCCATTCAAGTTGTTCAAAAGCAGGGAGCTGACTGCAGCAAGGCAGAGCAGCAAAGCCCTTTGTGTCCCCTTGGCTGCAGCAGAGGAGCTGAAGCACCTCTTGACTGAGGTGCTGCCCAGGGAGGGTTTGCTGTGCTGCCTTAGCAGAGCTCTGAGTGTGCCAGACTTTGTAGTCTGTGCTGGCTGCTGCTTCAAAGCCCTTAAAGCTCCCTGCCAAATCAGTGCTCTGTCATCTGTGCTGCATTTTAAACCCCTCAGCAATAACAGCTGAGGAAAGGCCAGCAGAAAAAGGGCTTCTCTCAGTGGTGACTGACTGCAGGAGCTGGGGGACCAAGTGCAGGGTCAGTAATGGTGATGCTTTCTGCAGCTGCTGGGCAGGGGAAGAGCCTGTGCTCTGCTGGGAGTGCTGGAGCTGGAGGGATTTGTTGTTTCTGTGTGGAAGCAGCAACTTCCCTGTCTTCCCTGTGGATGAGTTTCATCCTTGTAAAATGCTCCAGGGGAGCTGGGGCAAAAAGGCACAAAGGACATGGATGCCCTGCACTGCACTCCAGAGCTGGCTCACCTGTGGAGGTCAGGGCCAGGGGAGAAGAGTTCAGGGGGCTGAAATGTGTATTCCACACTGGCCCTGGTGTGGTGTCCTGGGGCAGGCTGAGAGGGTGCTGTGGAACAGCTGCTCTGTGTCCTCTAAGCCATTGCTGTAACTGGATAAGATACAGATTTACTGGGACTTCAGACTTGAAGGTAAAATCTGAACTTTTCTGTCCCCCTACTCATTTTGTTTTAATCTTTTCTCTGATGCCATTATTGTTCAGTCATGTTCAGGAAAGTCTGAAGCAACTCTTTTTTTTTTCCCCTTCTTCTTATTGCTACAGGAAATTAAAAATTTAAGTGGACGCTGTCCAGAAAAAACCCCCATGATGTTGTCCATGTGTGATTCTTGGTCAGTGGCATTGCCTATAGGCCAGAAAAGATTGAGAAATACAGATTTAAAGGCTTTGGATTGTTAAGACATTCAGCAAATGGGACTGCTTCTGTGAAATGCCAGAATTAGATTGATTAAAACAACCTGCTTTCTGAAAAATGCAGTGTTGGCTGGAGAGCTGGGCACATCAGGCTCTGGCTGGGACAGCAGCAGGGAGAGGTTGGCAATTCTTTGGCCATGCAGTGGGTGCATGAAGCTGTTCACTCCATGAGTGTGTGTGTGTGTACTCAGACATGTAAAATACATGTGTGTGTACATGCATTGATGTGCACAGAAAAACATGCACATATCCCCTGTACTAGGGGAGAGTCTGCAGAAATAATAGTTTTCTGCATGCATAAAACTACAATCCTCCAAAACAGGACTTGCTCCATAAGTATTTGGGAATAGTGAAGGCTGAGTATTTTGCTATTCTTGTCCAGTCATCACATTTTTTGTTTAATGTTTAATTTCTTGTTCAAGGGGTGGGTATTTTACCTGGTGTTCTATATTCTTACAGCTGGGTGCTTGTCTCTTTTGCAGGATGATTACAGAGTCTGCATGGATTTTAATATCATTCAGAAGGACTCTGTGCCTGTGTGTCCTGTTGATGCATCAGGCTGCTTCACAGCAGAAGTGGCTGACTTTGCTGGGCAGTATGTGAAGGTCAGTGGGCCTGGAGACAGTAAATGACTACTTCTTTTCAAGATATATTTTATATATGGTAGAAGCCTTCTTTTCTTTCCCTGTGTGGGCTTGTTTTCAATGTGTCACTGGTATCTGGATAAATTAAAAGCAGTTTTAACATTTGCAACAAGGTTGGCATGGTTTATTAAGCAGCTGAGAAAAAAAAGTTGAAACGCAATGTTGTGTATCTGTAGTGAGAGGGCAGAGGAGGATCCTGTTTGCAGCTACTCCAGAGAGACTCTCACTCTGTGCTTTTTCCTGACAGAAATGTCATGGCCAGAGTCTCCAGGCACATGTGCAGGGCTCCCTCACCTCTGGATAACTCTGAATTCCCAGGTGCCATCATTCTCCCAGCCAGTTAATGTAACCTGGCTCACCAGGAGGGAGAAATCCAGTCCTTTTCCTCCCCTGTGGGCTGTGTTGCTGTGCTCATTTACTTGCCAGGAGAGTCCCTGGAAAAGGAACCCACAGGAACTGCACATGGCTCCAGACACAAATCCCTAGCAGGGAGTGCCTCTGCAATTCCATGTCCTGAGAAAACAAACTGCTTTTAGCCCTGCTGCTGCAGTTTGATAGCAAAGCATGTTCCTGTAAACAAATGCAATACAAGATTTAAAGTATTTTTCAATTAAGTTGAGGATTCAATCAGCTATCTTTCCTTCCTGCTTTATGCATTAAGGCAAATGGGAGAACACTGTAGTATTCTTGCTGGTAGGAATCTGAATTTAAGGCTCTTGGAAAATTTTCTTCTGATACTGAATTTTTCACTTGTAGATGTTTGTATCTTTTTTTCCTTCATGTCATATTGGCACTTCTGTGTTCAGTAAATTGTCTTAAATTATCAATATACAGCCTTCACTTCCAGCTTAGTGTCTAAATCCCAGTTAGTACGTGAGGTATTGTGAAATATGCTTCAAATTCTAAAATTCAGTCACTTTAGAGGAATGTGGTATCAAGAAGGTTAAATATCAGGTAAAAAGCACTATGTGATTTCCTGCCACAAAATTAGAAGACACAATCATTAGGATATTAAATAATGTAGTTTCTGGCTTGTATAAATGCTTCAGAAAATCTGAATTTTCCACACAGTTGTGTGGAAAAAGAGTTAAGGGTGAAAAAGGACTGATGCTTTAATTTATAAATTTTAATTTATCCAGATAGCAGAGACACACTGAAGACACTGTAAATAAACAGGGTTTGGAGAGCAAATAACTTTGCAGATTTAGTGTTTTACAGAGCCCCTGCAGGAGATGTATAAACTTGATAGAAACTTCTTGTGTGTGTGTGTAAATGCTGGGTTATGCATAGTATTTTTTAAAAAAAATTAATTGAAGTATGTGAGACAAATCCTGTAGCAGCTTACTGAGTTAAGTGTTTATTCCAAGGAGAATCTGTGTTTTTAGGATGCAGATAAGCACATCATCAGATGGCTGAAGGAGAGGCACAGGCTGATCCACAGCACCACCTTCCAGCACAGCTACCCCTTCTGCTGGAGGTAAGCACACACCTGCACCTGCCTCTGAGCTCAGCTTTCCAACAGAGAAGTTCTTCAGGTTTCTCCCTTCTTTTCCTCCCTCCCTTACTTAATTTTCCTGACAAAATTAAAAGTAACACAAGCTGAGATTTTTAATTTAGGAGAGCTCCTGGTTTGGTTTAGTCATCAAGGAATTTCTCTTTTTTTTTTGGCCATAAAATGGATGAATTTAGATGTAGTGCTGAAATTTAGTTTCTGTTTATGACTTGAAATGTGTGTTTTTGTAGTTTGTGTTGCTCATTTCTTGGTGTAGAACTCCTAACTAACTGCCTCTTGCAAAAAAGGTTGTTTTTTTAAGCAGCTGAGTGATGGAAAAGGATTGTATCCAAATAAGTATGTCACAGAAAGTCTTTAGATATTTGTGTTAAAGCTTTGTATGTTTTGAATGAAAATGGTTAAAATATAGTTCTTTTTAACCTTGTAAGATGATTTATTTCTTTGAAAGAAGCCCAGTTGCTCAAAATGTGGAAACATCCCTAGGTTGATGTCTCTGGGGGAAATCTCCATGTGGAATTCTCCATGGGCCTTCAGTATCAGTGAACAAACAAGTTTTGGTTGTGAGGAGCACAGGCTAGACAGATTTAATCTAGAAATGGAGCTTGTTTTTATTAGTGTCCTCCTTGGTTTGAAATTTCCCCAATTGCTGTTGTAAAAAACCACCAAACAATATCAAATTAAAAAAAAAGAATCTTCAGTAATCTTTTAGTAGAGTATTAAATTCTTATTATGAGCAAAGACACACTTAAAATAAAATATCTAATTTAATTATCTGAAATGGTTTGCAGATTTTCAGTCCTATCTGATGTATCCAGCACCAGTACTGAAATAACTGTGATAAAAGCTCATCTCTGTCTGGCTCTGACTCTGCCAGGTGTAGTGTTCTAGCAGGGTACATTTATCTTTAATTTATGACAAAAATAACCTTTGCTTGCTCTTGAACAGCAGAATTGGTTTGTTTCTAGCAGCTGCCTGGAGGAGGGAGGGGAATTGCTCTTCAAGTGTTACGTCCTTGATGATTTGGGACAGTTCTTGAAAAATGGCAGCCCCAAAATCAAGCAACGCTTGTGTTTCTCTTGTGCAGCAACTCAAATATCCAGTCCTGGCCTTCTGAGACAAAGCAGGGATGCAGAAGTGCTGATTCTGTAGAAGATCCTTAATCCTGCCACTCTGTTGACATTTTTGTTGATTGATGACAAGTTGCAGGCAGCACCTAGCAGCAAATTAGCCAGTGGGAAGAACTGAACAATGGATTCTACTTGAGAAGCTCATTTCACTGCCATCACAAATCAAACCATAATTGGAATAGGCTAAAAGTAGAAGAGTAGTTCTTAACTTTGAACATAGTTATAAGTTATTTTGATTAATGTAAGAAAACTTTGAAATCACACTCTTCTTAATGTACCACTGCTTTTCCTTGAAACCAGGCAGTTGTTGAATCCTTGGGATGTTGAGAAATTTGCCTTCTTTTTTTACATATCATGAACTCAGGGTCCTTCTCTGTGTAGTAATTTTCTGTCAGCTAAATTTTAAAATCTGAAAAACACAACAGTTTGGTAAGGACACAGTAGGTAGTTTCCAATTAGAATTTTTCTTGATTGGAACTGCTGAAAATGGAGGATGTTGGTCAAAACTGCTCTGTGCATGTGTGAGATCTTGGGAGTCTGTGTGTGGGCAGCAGTTCAGCAGCTGCTGGATGTGACAGCTGGAGGGTCCCTCACAGCTCCTGCCTGCCTTTCCTTTGGGAACAGTGTTGGGAAGCTCTTCCACTGGCAAATGTGGGGCTTTGGCTTTTCCAAGCCAGTGAAGGCAAAACCAAGGAGCAGCTTTATAGCACGGGCTCAATTATTGATCATATGGCTCTTAAATGACAAGGGAACAGAATAAGATCACAATTAATGTGATTTGATTCTTCTGATGTGTTTCTAAAGGATCTGTCTAAGAGGAACAAAACTTTGTTCAGTTGGGACAGAGAGGAGTGGTTAGACAGGACCTTTGCAAGCATCAGACTTTGATTTGAGGTCTGTTTGGGTTTTCCCCTTGTGTTGATGGAAAACAGAACCCAGCAATAGGTATTTCTCATTTGATTCTACAGTAAAATCCAGTTGAATCTGGAGTCCTCAACCTTCTCATCAGTCATGAGTGGCAGAACTGTGGGAGGTGTCACTGCTTGGGCAGATTTTAGTGTTTTGTTCTCTGCAGTCTCCTGCTGAGGCACTGCTTGGTAGTACTGCCAGAAGAAAAGTATTCAGGGAAACTTTGCCCTCTCCCCTTCCTTGTTGCCTTCATGCAGGAGGAACAGAGCCCTGTGGGTGCTTGGGGTGGTTTTCAGGTGTTACAACCTCGGGGCTGGGTGGAAAGCCTGGGAAATGGTTCCCTGCTTGGCCTTTGTCCTGGATCCTTCCTGCCTGGAGCCCCTCCAGGGCCCTGGGCCTGTGTGCAGTCAGCCCCACCTGCTGCTCTCTCCTCACAGAGCTGGGGTGGGTGCCACCATTGTCCCAACCTTCCTTTCCAACATGGTAAGACCGTGGGAGAAATTTTTAATATCAATTTTTTATTCTCCTTGTTTCCAGTTACTTGGGATCTTGTGATGGCAACTCATCATTCTTCAGCACATCTGGAACAAGATACTCAGTGAAATCAAAACACCTCAGAGCTTGGGGAATGCTTTCTTTTTTACTGAGGAGTGAACTGAACAGTTCCCTTTTTTACTTGTTAGGACCTAAATTTGTGTAGCAAACCATCAGTAGGTTTGCATTTAATAGCTGGGACACAATGACATTATTGTTATTACTCTGAGCTGTTACCATTTCCTTTAAGGTTATTGGTACTTTAACACTTAAGCACATTGAAACATACAGGTTATAGTTAAAATGAAATGTCTTTTGAAATAGAATGTTGAAAGAAACAATGTGTTTTTTATTATTGGGCTTTGTGCACTGTGAGTTCAGCTGTTAAGGTCTGAACAACCTTTGCTGTGTTTTTTTGTTCTTTTGTGGGTCAGGCAGGTGCACCTTTAGCAAGTGCTGGCACAGTAGCAATTTTAATTTACATTATAATCTGCAGTAGTTGGTGGATTTCAATTGTGTTCTTGCTGTGCATGTAAGTAAAATGAATTAAACTTTGGCTGTTTGTGGTGCTGACTGCACATGGGAGATAACAGTTGTTTCTCAGGGTCTTTGCTGGTGGATTTTTGTGTATTGCCAAATTCTGAACCAAAGTGACTTAAACAACAGTAATATTTTAAAGAAACCTTTTGTGGGGTGGATTGATGCTAAAGAAGAATGAACATCTGGCCTCAGTGTTGTTTGCTCCTCTGAACCCATAGACAGATCCTGTCCCCTAGGGCTCTTCTCCCTCTTCATAATGGAACCATGGGATGGATGTGAAGGATTAGGAAAGTCTGAGCTCCTTACAGTGACCTGTGCCCACTGTTGGATCCCAGGATCCTTCAGGAGGATGTGCTCCCTGAACAGTTGTTCAGGACCTTCAGCAGTTATTATGGAACTGCTAAAGCAGAGACTGGGGTGGGACACTGCAGTCATTGCTTGGAGATACTGATTTTACCAAGTAATTTAGGAAATTGCTCAGTCTGTGCTCTGGCCAATTGTGTTTCCATTTCTAAGCAATCCCGGGTTGTGCAACTGCTCTCCTCCCATGTGGATTTTCTTTTACTGCTTATTAAAGTAAGGAATATGTTAAGATATATCTAAAACTTCTTTTGTATGCATATCTGGATTTCTTGCTTTCCCTCTCCTCCTGGAATGGAACTTTCTTCTGGTTAACCCTGGGTGCTGTTACTTCTTTATGATCTGTGATTATTATTTTAAATGCAAATAGTAAAAACACAGCATAATGTTCCCTGGCTTTTCAGGCTCATATACCCATTAAAAATGATGCAGAATGAGCTCATGTGGAAGACTGAAATATGACTCATTTTACTAGTTACTGAAGTTCATAATGTTGTACTATGTAGGAGCACAAATTTCAAATTCAAGTATTGTTTGAACAGTCTCATGATTGCTCTTGCTATACAAATTCCTTGAATTACTGGGTTTGAAGGCTGTAAATTTTTTTTTCAGGACTGTATTTCAAAATAGTAGCTCACATAAGTGTAACAATTTATGTAGTTTAACAAACCAAACAGACCCCAACCTTTAACTGTGATAATACTTCAGCAGCAGTGAAATCAGTCTGTGGAAAGGGGACTGTCATGTGCAAAAATAAATATTAAAGAACACTTTATAAATAACGTAGCATTGATAAATGTTTATTTGTTTTATTCCCTTCCCTGCACAGGTCAGATACTCCACTGATCTACAAGGCTGTGCCCAGCTGGTTTGTCAGGGTGGAGCACATGGTGGAGAAGCTGCTGGAGAACAATGCCCAGTGCTACTGGTAATATCTGCTGTAGAAATCTGCTTTATTCCTTTCCCTGGAGCTGGGGGTGTGTGCTGGAACTCTCCAAAGCTGTTCCACTGTTCATACACTCAATTTGCTTCATATTTCCACTCATTTTCAGCCAGTGCTACTGGGACCAGTTCTAAACAGTGTTTTATCTCAGTTTTATCAAGGTTGACTATTTCCTAGTAATTTACAGGGAAATACCTGGACAGGATCATTAGAAGTGCGCTCCAGTCATGTTCTGCAAACCTAAACAATTCAGCATGAGAGAAACTGCAGAGGAGAATAATCCTGCAGAAACAAGGATGTGCTTTCCAAAAGGCTCCACCTGAGACAGTAAGAGAGGCTTCTAACTTCAGCAACTTAGTGCTGTCTATATATTGTTCCAAATTAAACTAATTTTTAGACAAGTTGTGGGTTTTTTTATCTAGTTATTACAGATAAGGTTGATTACTTCATCATAGGTGCATTTGAAGAAAAAAATCCACACCCACTCTCCCCCCAAGCACCCACAAAAAGCTCCACCCAGCTGGCCTGTTTGCTGTAGGTAAACTCAGTTACACAGGTTTAAAGAAAGAAAAAATCTGTTAATGGCAAAAATAAAATCCTGACACGTTTATAGGGAGTGTGAAAAATACTTGTGTGAAATCCATGTAGAAAACAGCAGATGAGCTTTAGGTAACAACTTAAATGCATTATTAAGTGCTGTAAAATGGAACTGTTGGTGCTGGTGGCCTTTTAGAGAGAGGCAGTCCTGGCTTTGTGGTGTGTTAGTAACAAAAGGATTTTATCTTCTGCACTTTCATAAGCTGCATTTTTATTTCCCTTCCTGTCATCAATCAGTTGTGCCTGGGAGGCTGAGACCTCCCAGTGAGTGAGGAAAACTTGGAGATTCCAACCTCATTCAGTCTTTCCATATGAGGGACTGCAGGGAGAGCTGGGATTCCACCCCTCTCCCACCACAGTTATCTCTTGTGAAGGAGGTGACTCAACCTTCAGTGAGCAATTACAGCTTGTGCTGCCTTTTTTTTCCTGGACAGTAGCTGACAATTCAATCCCCTGTGAGAATTTAAATTCTCTGTGAGCAGCTTTTTATGTGACTGCTCCCGTGGTGCAGGCCCTGTAAATGCTGGGCTCCAATGCTGGGATCTGTGGGGGAAGTCAGTGATGCAGGGCAGAGCCTGCCCAGCAGTGCTGCAGCCTGCCTTTGCCAAGCAGCACCACCCAGTCTGCCTGTGCCAGGGGAGTTTAGAGATTAGGAAGTGTTGTTTTCTGTTTGCCATAGCAGAACATACTGTGATCCTCCTTTGGGGCAAAAATAAGCTGTGGAGGGGGTGAAAGTGTTTGTTCTTAGCTTTAATTAGCTTCCTCAAGATGCTTGCACTGTTGGGATGACAGTAGACCTGCATATTTAATTTTCGCATGAACAGAAGAAAAAAAAATTGGAATGATCCTGTTAAGTGCTTGAATGGATGGGTGTTGCTTTTCCAGAAGCAGAACTTCAGGGAAAAGCTGCTAAGTTGCCTCCATTCATCCAGGAGACGCTAATTACTAAGATTCACTGATCAGTTTCAACCTGCCTCATGCCCATATTTGGGTTTTCAGTGGTGCTTTTTGGAAGTGCTGAGTAGGGGGGATACAAGTGGAAGCAAATTTTGGAGTTGCTGTTGCAAAGATTGGGTGAGAAGAGCAGGCAGTGACATCATTTGGCAATTTTCAAAGTGCTTGGAATTACAGGAACCATTTCCCCTTTAGGCAATTCCTGATTCTAAACACAATTCCATAATTGAATGTAAAACTGATTCCTCAGGACTCCTCTTAAAGCCGTGTGTTCTTAGGGATGGTGGGAAGCTTTTTATTGGGAATACAGCACAAGGAGAGATGTATGATCACAGAATTATTAATGAATAATATGAATTTTCAGTATGTGATTTCATAGTAATTTTAATACTGGGTAATCTTGAAGTTGGCTTTCAAAATCCAGCTTTTATAAAGAATAAGGGAGTGTTTTTGAGGTTTTCTTCCTGTGTTCTCCATTGATGCCAGTTTATTTGGGATGTAGCTTCTGAAGTTGGCATTGAGACTGCTGGCCCTCTGCAGTATTCATTTGTTGAAATTTTGGGAACTCCATCTTTCCCAAAACCTACTTTTGCTGCTTTTGAAGAGACCTGATCTCTGAAAGTGTCACAGGAATAATATGCAGCTTTTAAAAAATTTATTTTTGGACTCTCTGGGGCTTCAGCATGTCCTGAAAATGAGAAAATTTGGGATAAATGCTTTTCAGACTGTATTAACCTTTACAAAATGGGTTTGACTGTGTTGCTTTTTTTATTCCTGTAAATGACTGATAGGTATATTGTCCCTTAAGAATAGCTGCCCTCTTGATAGATATCCTTTCTGATGAAATAGATTAAACATACTTGGACAAACTTTGCAACCTGATTGCATTTCTAATTAGTTTTTTAGTGAATTACCCAACTTATAAGGCCACAGTCATTCAAAATTTATTAAAACCAGCAGCTCTATTTTCATTTTTCAAAATGAATTTAACTATCACTTCCAATAGTGGTTACATGAATAATGTGCCAGCATTTTTGTAAAACCAGAAGCCAGAAACCCCTCTGCTCTGTCACATCCTTATTTCAGGCTGGGAATTAACTTGTGTTGGATGTTGATGAAAATGCACAATTGGAACAGTGTTTAGGGGGCTGTGCTTCAGCCTTTCATTGAAGTTCCTTACTCAATGTTCTTTAGTGTGCAACTGAGATTATTTAAAAGAAAATTTAAATTAGAAAGGTTTATGTTCTGTTTGGCATTCAGGCACCCACTACTGCTGTGTTTGAGATGAAGAGGGGCAGATTTGGCTGCTGTAAAATCCAGGCTTGTCAGACCTTGGCTTTCCATTCTCTTGAGAAGGAGAGTTGGATGCAGCTCCAAGGTGCTGTCTGGATTTCAGCCTTAATTGTTGTCACCATTGTTTTCTCGAATGGTTTGTTGAAAGAGCATTTTTTATGTACCCACAGACTAAACCAGGCCACCTGAGATTATAAGTACAATCTAGGACTAATTCCTGTCATCAAGTGTTCAAAGTTGATGTAAATTGAAAATTTATAAGCTACTGCAAGCAGTAAATCCATACAATTTATAATGAGAATTCCAAACTGCTGTAGCTCATCCTTCTGGCAGTGGATGTTATATTTCTATTCTTGCAGACTGATAGAAAAGACTCTGTAGTTTGTATTTAAATATTGACTTTGAACTCTTTTTTTTTTTTTTTACTTTCTTTTAAACCTCCCTCACTTAAAGTTCTCCTTCAGTAACTCCTGAAGCATTCACCTGTAACTGTTGCCAAGTTTCTAATGTGGAAGACATTGTGCAGCTCTGACATTGTTTGCATAAGATGTGCAGCCCTTGGAGTAGTGGAAAAACGAGCATCAGTGGAAGAAAAGCAGGGATGGCAGACAGGGACTTCAAAGAAGCCAAACCTTTTGTTCTGGCATCTTCTCACCACTGAAGAATTCAGGTGGTGTAATAAAGAGCTTGATGTACGGTTGAAGGTATTCTTTTCCTGACTCTCATCACTTGAGCTTTTAGTTCTTGCTGGAAATGCCACCCACAACACGTTTCTGTGAGTGAAGCTGAAGTGTGAGTTTTGCAGTCACTCCCTGCAGCTCCTGTGTGAGCCCAGGTGTTTTCTTCTGTGTCACTCGAGCACGTGAGGCTCTGGAGAAGCTTTTGATCCTGGTCACTTTCATCTGTGACCACAGAAGTGTCTCCCAGCTGGGGCAAGGTGAGATGTGATCAGGGATGATGCCTGTTTGTGGCAGAACCCCGAGGCACTGCAGGGGACGGGCTGTGGAGCCCCTCCACAGTAGAAAGCAAATGTTTATTTTACTGAACTTGCCATTTTTGCTCAGATGAGGAATCTGAGTCTGTAGCAGGGCAACAGAATTTTAAATCATAACAGAATTGAGAGGAATAGAAGAAAATCAGTGATTCCTTTCTTCCTTTTCTCGCTGCTTATTTGTTTTTAGAAAGTTTAATAGGATATTTTCTTTCTTAGTTTGTTAATATTAATACATTTCATCTGAACAGTTTTAAATGCATGGAGTGTGTAGATTTTTTCATTTTTTCTTTTCTTTAGTATCACCATGCAGTTGTAACTCTTCTTTTTGAGTCATCAGTCACACTTTTCATACTGGGGAATCATGAATACAAATGAGATCCTCCCTCTAGTAGCAACTGTGATGTGTACAGCAACGTGTGGAGTCACTAGATGGCAACATTTCCTGAGGAAAAATCCAAATTAGTGGCATTGCCTACAGCGGGAGGTGGAAAAAATTGCTGCAGGGTTAGTCTTGTGTTTGTCTAATTTAGAGAAGGTTTTATTACTGACTGTTGTCAGACATGGTTGAGGATTAGAATTGAATTTGGAGGCTTGTTCACTGGATTTTGATGGCTTGTGTTCTGCTGTGCCTTAATTTTGCTGTTTCCTCTCTGAACCTCTTGTGCAGAGATTGCTGACGATGCCATGAATGCAGAGGGACCTTTTCAGTCCCACTGAAGGGTCACCAAAGCTTTTATTTTGCTTCAAGGAAAAGCTTATGAAATAAACCCCCCAAATGCCAGTTCCCTAAGCAACTCCAGCACGATTTTCTTGGGCAGCTGATAAATTTGTGACATCAGCAGCGTGTTGAATGTCTGCCACTGTCACAGGAATGCAGATGTGTGGATATGTGTGGATTGAAATGGATCCTGAGTGCTGATGCCCTGCAAAAGTACTTTGTGCCAGTAAACATGAGAATATTCCCAAGGAAACTGTGCAGAGGGAAGAAAAGTGGAAGCTTCCCTTCTCCCTGGCTTGGGGTTGCAGGGATTGTTGCTAAGATCAGGAAATGTAGGAGCAATTAGCAGCGTGCCTGGTCATGGGATGGAGCTGGAGGAGGATTTTTGGGGATGTGTGCCAGGATGGGAGGTCAGGGCTGCGCCGGGGACGGGGCTGCATCTGCAGCAGCATTGCAGTCACACCACAACGGGCTGGTTGCCATGGGAACCAGGAGAAAAGAGGGAAGGGAAATATTGGGAGATCAAAATGATTGAAAGCACAGTTCCTTTAGCCCCTGGAAGCTGCACCACGAGCAGAAGGTGCAGCGTGGAGGCCGCCCAGACTCGTGTGGGGTGTGTGGGGTTGCACCATTCCAGCAGCTCTCCCAGGCTGAGGAGCAGAGGCTGCTGCAGGGGAAATTCTGCCTGGCACACACTGACCTTTCCTCCCTTCCCTCTCCTCCCTCCCGCCTCCCCCCATGTTTAATTAGGTCCATGATATAGATTGGCACTAATTAAAGTGTCAAAAGGGCATGAATAGTTGCTTATTTTATCTCTTTGAATTAAAAACCATTAAAAATCAATTTGAGGGCATGTTGAAGGAGGCTTGTTATTAGACTAAATTAACATAATGGAATTTAAGCCTTTGTCTTCTAAGGGTTGGTTAATGTTTAAAAAGAAAGCCAAATCCTACACCTAAAATAAACCCCCCAGTTGGTATGCTAGGAATTTAAATAAATCTGTACATATTTAGTTAGATGACATAGAATAACTACTTCATCAGCTTTGGTGTTGCTGATACAGCTCAGCTATTTTCTGGAAGAGTAACTTTTCCAGATTTAAAACTGATTCCTGATTTCAGGTGGCACTTAAAGTTACCAGCTTGCCAAAGGACAGGACAGATCTGGGACCATCCTCTCACAACCAAAGCTGTATTAGAGTTCTTAATCTGGTATTAGGTCCCCTAATTCCCACTACTTAAGGTAATATTTAGTTTATCAACTTTATACTCTTAACTCCTTTAATTAGCAATTATGAGGTAAATCTTACCCAGTACATAAAGTTGTTGTGGTTTTGCAGAGAATATCATGAATAAAAATTAGCTGGTGAGAACAACCATGAAGAGTGAGAAAGAAAGGATTAGCCTATCTTTATGTAATATCTGAAACAGCTTTTCATGTTGAGCTGATGATAAAACACGAGGCTTGTGCAGGGGCAGTGTTTTATTTATTTTAATCACTGCTGTTTGTGATTACAGAAAGGAGGGATGGTGCTGCTTTGAGACAGTTCCTGCATCCCGTGACTGGGGCACGGTGAGCCAGCTCAGAGCACATCTCAGATGGAATAAGGAGCTGAGTTCAGTGTTTGCAGTTGTGTTATGAGCACAAGAAATATGCTTCAAAATCTACAGAAAAGGAACAGATGTCTTTGTCCTTTTAATAAGTTTCCTTCTGGATTATGTAATAATTTAGAATATTTTTTTATTTCCATCCTGTACGTTTTTCCTCTGGAGACAAGAGTCAGAGAGCAAATTTATTCATTTTAATTGATGCTGTTCCTTGAATATTTCCTGGTGGTGAGAACCCAGTGGCTCAGCCTGTGGTAGCTCACTGTCAGCAGACTCCTGCTCTGGGACTGAAGGTGGTCAGTAGTTGCTGTTTTCAAATCCATGCCCACATTGCTTGTGTGACTTGGGTGCTGAGTGGTGCATAGACTGAGAAGGCCAAGAAGATGGCTCCTGGTGTAATAAGTTAATAAATGTTGTTAAAAGACTGGGTATTGCTTTGCTGTTCATGGGTTTTTTTAGCTTGTCAAATAGAATTTTTATTTTAGATGCTAAAAGAATGGGTAGCTACCAAGAAAGGATGTGGGAGTTGACTGTGCAGAGGACTTAGCAATGCATGAATTTAGCAAAACCCCACATCTGCTTCAAAAATAGGAACAAACAGTCAAAATTGGATGTGGGAATTCGCAGCAAATGAATAATTTTCATTATGTCTAACTTGTATGATAGAGTTTTGATGTTGGGAAAGTAAGACAGACATGAGCATTCAAACAGGTTGGAACTGTACTTTGATTCAAAATCTTCCTAATTTATCATCTGGCAAAACAATATTTATTCCTTTGTGTTGTGAAGTTCAATTTCCTGAATTTTCCAATTGCTGCAGTGTCTGCATCCTGAAGTTTATTTAGTGCCCTGTCCTGGGTGCCAAGAGGAGAAATTGCAATTGTCCCACACTGTTCCACACCCATGAATCAAGAGCTCCCTGACCTGCTGAGGCAGCAGTCTCCTTAACCTTGCTAAATGTCAGAGAAAGAAGTATGAAATCCTATCTGTGTCATTTTGCAGAGAAATTTGAAGGTCAAACAAATTGTAGGCCAGTTGGGAAATAAAAACCCCCTGTTTCTCACAGCTCAGTTTGGGGAGCTGCAGCACAATGGCTCTGGGAGAGAAGTGGCTGCTTTGATTTTTCATTGCAGCCTCATGGGACTGTTGGGTGCTGGGGCTGTGTTTTCTCTGAGATGTGAAGGTGTCCAGTGCCAGCCCAGGGGGCTCTGAGCAGGCAGAGCTGGGCATCTGCTGGTCACACACAGCTGCAAACCCAGTGGTCACCAGCAGGAACATGAGATTTGTGCTTTCAGGCTGAAGGGGCTTTGTGATGGATGTGGGGTTAAACATGAAAAACATGTGCATTGGCATATGGGAGGGGGCTTTTCATTTGTATTCCAGGTGCTTTGTGTAGATGGAAGAGGAAAAAATGCTTCCTCAACTAACACATGCCTGTGGCAAGATGGTGTCTTTATGGAAATTGAACAGGAGAAACATACCAAGGAAATATCTAAGAGTAGGATTAAAAGAAACCGAGAAACTCTGTAAAACACTAACCAGGAATTGGTGTAAATAAAGAGCAGGTGTTAATAACAACATCATTGAGATACTATTTTTTTCCCCAGCCTCATCAAATATTTAAGTAGAAGGTGCCTCTGATTTTATTTTATTCCCTTGTGATCTATAGGTAAGTGTTAAACTGGGATACCTGGAGCTAAACCTAGTGAGAATAACTAAAAGAAACGGGCTCCAGACCTGAAGGGCTGTGCCTGGCAGGGCTCTTCCTGCTGCAGATCCCAGCTGGAGGCTGTGTCTGCCCTTGGGCAGCACCCATGGGGCAGCATCTCTGCAGTGACAAAACCCAAGTGCTTTAAGTAACACTTCATTTGAGTGTTGGGCTCAGAAAGTGTGTGAGATACAGGCTCTTTTTGTTTGATTTGATGGCTGGGCCAGTGTTATTCCTGTGTTGTACCTCCAAAGAGCCATAGATCATTGTTGCAAATGTGGTTCGTAGGAGATGAAGTGGGTTTGTGTTTTATGTTCCACTGAAAACTGGCAGCAGGGTCAGACAATTTTACCAGAAGAGGTAAATTACATGCTTTCATAGCTCAGAGAGAGAGAGAGAGATCACACCACATACATTTTTGTGGTTAATGTCCACTTTGGGGATAAAATTAATTTTTCATGCGTGTTTTGAGGAAGCAGAGTTGAAACTCTTAGCATTTTAATGTCATTGGGGGATTGTCTCAGCCTCTAGCTATGTTAAATGGGACTAATAATTTCAGCTAATCAGTGTCTAACAACTTCTGAAAAATGGAAACTAGTTTAGGAGTGATGTAAAGAGAAGTTTTCCACATTAGTGGAATGTTGGCCAAATGCTAATGAACTTTGTGCAGTTTCCACTTGTGTTTGGAGAGGGTCTCCTAAGGTCAGCACAGAAAGTTCATAGTAATGAGTCCCACGCTGAACCAAATTGGGAAAGCCTGTATATGTTTCTAAATTTCAAAGTAGGGCTTCAGATGTCATGTGAAACATGAGTCACTGAGTTTGTTTAAAATGTTTTTATATTCCATTTTTGTTCAAGAAGTGTTATGGAAGTCAGCTTTGCTGCTGAAAGTAACACCAGCAATAGTGAGAGAAGCTGTGGAACTTCAGGCTGATATTTAGTGAGGCTTTTAATAATAGTTTTTATCCACTTGAGAGAACATTGGCATCAAGAAGCCCTTAGATCTCCATGTGGCTTCATCATGGGTAGAACTTTTAAAAGAGAGTGGCTTTTATTTTCATCAATAGTTTGCCTTTTTTTTTTTTTTGTTCAGACTTACTTCATAAATCTCCTGCCTCTGGGCCAAATCCTACCTCAGTGTGTCATGTGAATCCATTCTTTTAATATTTCCTCTAAAGGAACCAAACCTTTCATCTTTGTTACTCTTGGGACAGATCTGTGATTAAAAATCTTCAAAAAGGAATACTTGACAAGAGGACCAAGAGCTTCAGATAGAAAAGGTGGAAGAGACCCTGTGTGCTTTGTAGTTTGGCTGCTCCCCCTTTGGCAACTGTGGCTCTCCTAATCCAGCTCAGACTTTGGGAAGGGCCTTTCTAGTTAGACTGGAAAAACAAAGCCAGCAAAATTTGCCAAGGGTTGCTCAGAGCTCAGTTCCAGAGCTACTTTATTCTTGTGAGCTGCTCATTCACAGCTTCTGTATGTCTGACACACTTTAAGGTTCCTTTTTCTGTGAGTTTCATTTGAATTTGGTCTTTTAAAATGCCTTTAGGCGTGAAGGGAGCATATTGTTGACTGTGAAACCCATTGCTTTCCTTCATCTGCACATAATCATTGGATAAATAGTTAATTGTTTGTTTACATCCTGGGAGAAAATGGTTCTAATGCTTCTAATCAAACCACAGGCCACCTTGCAGGGCACAGGGTTCTGGCTTTAACCTTTGAGCTCCAAGACACTTTCATACAATAGAAATTTGTCTTTAACATCCCTCAGTGCCCATTAGTGCTCAAAATGAGGTTTTAGCAAGGATTGACAGGGTTCTGTGGTTGGGGGCATGTTTTGTTTCTTAATTGGGTAAGTCAAAGTGAGATGGTAAATAGCTTGGAAAGGATTTTTTTTGTATGATCTGTCAACCTGAGTAATGTGCATGTACCTGGATGCCCACACATAATGCAAGGTGCCTTTTCATGCTATTGCTCCAGGCTTCTCAATCATGGGAATTTCATTCAACCCCCAAACCAGTGGCTGTTCCTTTTTCTGCATGTAAGTTAAGCAGTAGTGTTGTCATCACCTTCAGCCAGAATCCTCCACTGTTGGACCGTCCTGAGGACTTTGGCCATTTTTTCATCCCTAATGAATCTATTTCATGTTGCACATGTCTGCCTGAGTTACTTTATGGTAAAATAAACATGGTGTTCCTCACTCCTGCAGCTTTCCTGGAGATCAGAAGGAGGCAGCGTTGTGTTTGCTGGCAGCACTTCTTAGGCCTTACAGCAGCCAGTGCCAATGTGCTCCAAGTCAATCAGTGCTGAAATGAACTTCTTTGGTGGATAAAATCAAATATAACCAATTCTCACCAGCTTTCTTTTATGTGGAATGCAGTGATACATGAATGCTTTGGGTTTTTTGGCCCAGGGTTCCAGATTTCGTGAGGGAGAAGCGCTTTGGGAACTGGCTGAAGGACGCCCGGGACTGGGCCATCTCCCGCAACCGCTACTGGGGCACCCCCATCCCTCTCTGGGTCAGCCAGGATTTGGAAGAGGTGAGTGAGGAAAATGAAAGCTGCCAGCTGCCAAAACCCCTCTCTGTACATGTTGTTTGCTTATTTTGGTGTATCCTTTGCTGCTGCAGCCTGGAGTCCTACTTCCATGCTCAAACAGCCTGTCTGTATAACCCATCCATATGTGTATAATAGGTGATAGATCTGTGCATATTTAGGGGTGCATTTGTGGGCCTGTACAGGTTTTCTTTGCTTTTGCTTGAGAACTGCAAGCAATTTCTCTTGGTTTTTACATTTAAATTAATCTTGTCTTTCCCAGAAGAATTTGCAGTGATGGCAAATCCAAAGGAAATAATAAATGCAGTGAGAAAATGGCAAGGAGGAGATTTTTTTTTGTTGGTGTTGTTGTAAAAAGACTCCTTTAAGTCTGCTTTTGAAATTCTGGTGGTTGATTGCTTCAAGCCAAATGAGTTGCTGAAGGCATAAAAACAAGTCCACCACAGCAGAACAGTGAAGATACATGCTTGTAGTGCCACAAATGTGCATGTAGCAGACTGTAAAATACCAATTTAGTGGAATGATGAAAATGTACAGGGACAGTGCTAGAAATGAGCTTTGTCAAGTTGTAAGGTACCCTGCATTGGTGGCATAATGCAGAGGGCACAAGTGAACCCTTTACAGAATTTTGATGGTTTTTAAACTCTTTCTGAAGGTAAAGTGGGTTTGGGTTTTTTTGTGTGCTCTTTTCTTTCTTTCTTTCTTTTTTTTTTTTTTGTCCTTTGGGTTAGTTCCATTAGACACACACGATAAGCCTTCCTCATGCTGGAAGTAGGAAATGATAATCAGTGTCAGGATGTCCAGGGGAGGTAAATACTGATGGCAGCATCCCAAGCCTTTATTTTTATCTCTCTTGATTTGAAAAAGTTTTACTCTTCATTTTAGACCTGAAAGACCTCGAGTAGGAGAACATCTGCTAGAGAAGTATTTTATGATCTTAAACTTGCCATTGCTTAGATGTGCACCATAAAGCATTTTTTATTTCCTCTTCAGTGGAAATCTTGGTAGGCAGGGAGATACTGAGAGAGGGAGGGAGATACTCCTGCAATTGGGATTTAAGTATCTAAGAAAGCCTTGGCATTTGGTTTCTATTTGTGCTGTGAGTGTGTTTGTAAATTACTGATAAACCAAGTGCTTCTGTCTCTTATATAACACTTAAAGTTGAGTTTGAAGACTGACAATTCATACACACTTTTTTCACATTCATCCAACATTTCTAAGTCCCTTGTTTGATATAACAATTTTTTTTAGGTAATAAAAAGGCTTTCAGTGTTGTGCCTGGGTATTTCATTCTACAGCTGAAAAAGATTGTGTGAAGGTTTCATTACTTCCACTCCTTGCCTCTAATAATATTTCATTTTCTGTCCAGTCTCCCCATATCTGTATTCCTGTGTGTACTGATTGTTTTTTTGCTTTTTTAGGTTTGATTTGTTAGTTTTTAATAACAAAATGATGTCTAACTTGGAAGATTGACCTTTCCTTTGAAACGAGCTGCAAATATTCCTCAGGGCTCAGTGTTCTGAATAATGATGGAAACACCAACACATCTATTATTTCTATCCATAGATGTTCCACATTTCTGTTTGCTCAGAGTCTGAATATTGTGCTTTCATAGCTGAGTACAACTTCTGAACTGAGCTAAATTTCAAGTTAGGATTCTTTTTTTTAATATTCCCTCTTTTTGTGTGTGTGAGATACAGCTTGAAAAACAAATAGTGCTGGAACTGATGTGGAACTTCAAGCCTAGATGACATCTGCTCTCCCAGTAATGATATTCCCTCAGAATTCCCTGACTCCAGTGTTACTGCAGCCTGGTGCTGTGTGGGATTGCACACAGCCTCTTCATGTCTTGCTCTCAGAAGAACACTTTGTTGCATGCAATTATGCTTTGCATATTAAGTCCTGGAGAAGTAATAACAATTCCTTATTTAATATACAGTAAGGTGAATTAATTGGTATTAAAGTGAATTTTATTACAGATCAATAACTGGTTTTGCTCAGTTTTATTTTAGTTTTCTTTTAGCATAATTATCAGGTGGAGGCACATAATGGGAGTTAAATTTTGAAGCTGGTGTTTATTGCCACATTTTTACAGACAGTTTATCATTTTAAGCTTTCAAATTCCAATGATTTCCTCAGTGGAGGAACACATCTCATTTGGATTAGATAATAAAATTTTTTAATATAACACCCAAGTTGGCAAAGCAGATATGGGCTCATTTTATAGGGCTTGCATACAAATTATAGTGTTCACTATTGAGTGATGTTGTGGAAGTTCCCTGGTTATTGCCTGGCTTGTCACTCATGGTGACCCTGCCCTGGGCTGAGTGCCCTCAGCCTTGCCCAGCAGAATGAGATGGCTCTGGCTCTGCTCCCCTGAGGGTGAGGGAACCTCTCCAGGTGCATTTCTGGGCTGCTTTGAGGCTGATATAGGCCACTTCTGGCTCACTGTAGGAGTCATTTCTCCTATTTAATATTCATAAGATGCTTTTTGGAGATCCCAGATCTTGCTGACACTGTGTGGGCTCCTTCCTTTCTGTGGGCCCTCCTTACTCCTCAGTTGTGGTACTGAACAGAGCAGAAATGGCAAACCCACCAAACCAAACATTTTTATTTAGCAGGGACTGCAGGGCTGTGCCACAGGAACACTGAGATCCAGGAATGCTGCTGGATGGCTTCAGGCTCCTATTGACATGGCTAATCCTGGATCTAATGCATTTTGTTACAAGGAATGAACCTTGACCTCTGGTTTCACTTTAGGCCTTGGAGGTGCTGACACAGCCTCTCTATTACAGTCTTTGCTGCTCTTCAGTGTTGGTGGAGCTGGTTTTGTAGTTGATGTGAACCATAAATGGAGGAGGAGTAAATGCCTGGCAGGTAGAGGGCTCAAACTGCTGGAGCAGCCGTGGCTCCTGAAGGGATGTGCCCAGGGCAGGCGAGGGGACGTGCCCAGGGCAGGCGAGGGGACGTGCCCAGGGCAAGCGAGGGGACGTGCCCAGGGCAGGCGAGGGGACGTGCCCAGGGCAGGCGAGGGGACGTGCCCAGGGCAGGCGGGGGGAC
>JBBMKD010000027.1:17744446-17770998 GCA_037834095.1 Argya squamiceps
GGCAGGTGGAGGGGTGTGCCCAGGGCAGGTGGAGGGGTGTGCCCAGGGCAGGTGAAGGGGTGTGCCCAGGGCAGGTGGGGGGATGTGCCCAGGGCAGGTGGAGGGGTGTGCCCAGGGCAGGTGGAGGGGTGTGCCCAGGGCAGGTGAAGGGGTGTGCCCAGGGCAGGTGAAGGGGTGTGCCCAGGGCAGGTGAAGGGGTGTGCCCAGGGCAGGTGAAGGGATGTATCCAGAGCAGGTGGAGGGATGTGCCCAGAGCAGGAGCTTTAACTGGAGAGCATCAGCCTCTGTGTGCTCCTTGCAGGAACGGGTGGGTGCGGCCTAACGAGGGATGGAATTTGATTAGCATCTGTTTGCTGCATTCTCCTCTTGCCTTTCAGTATCTAATGAGCTCCCCTTGGGACAGAGAAGCTCCTTCCTTCTGCCTTGGACAGAGGGAGGCTTATTCAGTGGGGGAGAGCTATGCTACTCTGGGGGTTGGTGGAGTTTTCATGTGAACTTGGGTTTATTTCTTCCATGAGTGATTTCTGGGTGCAGTTGTGCATCAATATTCAGAATTTTGTTTCAGCATTGAAGTACTTGTTCAAAAAGCATCAAATAATGAGCAGTTTTTCTCCCAGAGCTTAGTGGGAAAGTATATTCAAATACAAAGGTTACTGAAGGTGAAGTAATTGGTGTACCCAAGGGCACTTTTTTACCCATTTCTCTATTAATACCTTTTCTTCCTGCAGCAGTGCTGAACTAAGCACCTGCTGCTGCTCACTTTAGCCTGTGTGTTTACTTGTGGGGCCACATGAATGAAGAACAGCTCTGGGTTAAAAATAGTTTGTTGATGATGTGTTTTCACTTGGGATCAGTCCCCTGGTGTGGTTTGTGTGCATTCTGCAGGCTGTTGTACCTGCCTGGTGGAATCATTGTCCTGCCTCGCTTCCTACAGGAAAAAAAAAAAAAAGAAATGAAAACATAACATTTCCAAAGTACTTTAACAATAGAAGATGGTGATTAGTAATGCAGATCAGCACTTGAATCAGACTGGGAAAATCGTGTCTTAAAACCTAAATCAGACTGATTTTCTGTCTTCTCTGTAATTCATGGCAGTTTTTTGGAATTAAATACACCAAAACTTTTCAGTTAGTCACAATTTCTATGTGTATACATATACATATGTTTAAAACTAGCTATAGGAATTGAGCAATGCTCTGATTTTTTGTACCTTAAGAGCAACATACAAGGTTATTTAATGTGAAAAATGTCTGGCCTATTTACAACTTCTTTATGGTGCTACTTTTAACTCCTTCCCTGGCAGATCTGTCAGCTCCTGGGGCTTTTCCAGGGCAATTCTAAATGGGAAGGATGGCATGTGGAACAGCATCTCCAGAATCCAGGCCTGTACTGCAGCTTGTGGCTCATGAGTCCTGCCAGATGAGAGAGGCCACAGGGTTCTGGGAGGGCTCAATCTGAGTAAAACCTAAAGCAAAGAAAGCTTTGCTTTTCTGCTTTCTCATACAGTTCTTCAGAATCATTGTTTCATGATGTCAGTGCGAGTGGAAATCTGCATTTTTCTTAATAGTGTGTTGATGCAACAAAGCCAAGAAAAGTCTTTCTTAGCAACCCCTTTGGTAGCTGTGACACTTTCTTCACTTTAAATAAAAAGCCTTCAACATGTACAGTTTAGTCTACCTGGGATGGAACACTTCTGGATAATGAGCAGCTTATTTTAGGGGAGGAGCCTGGGATCTGAAACTCCTGTTTGTGTAAAAGTCAGTCATTGAATCTTCAGAGGTTTTTGGTTGTGTCTGGTTTGGAGAAGCCCCCCCTCCCCCCAAATCTCATATTTTTTGATAACCTGTCAAGATGCTGCTGCTTCCAAGTCTCCAGTTCTTGTAACATGAATTGTGTTAAATCAAGGCAGTGATCTCTTAACAGCATTTGAGAAAGGAGACCCTTGTACAAAATTTTTATTGTTCTTTCAGCTCTACCAACTACTACAAGAGATACTGCAAGTCTCCTGTCTGATATTTAAAAAAAAATAAATTGGCTGCTGCATGCAAATAGCTGGCTAAATTTTCTTGAATTTCTCCTACAGGTGGTTTGTGTTGGTTCAATGGCAGAACTGGAGGAGCTGTCTGGAGTGAAAGTCACAGATCTCCATCGAGAAAGGTGGGTCACAGATACTCTTCACTGGGTATTAGAAATAGATAAGCAGACATAAAAAAACCTTGGGGGTTTTTTGCCCAAACCATGGGGATTTTTTGCCCAAATCCTGGGAACAGATTTAGGGAATAGAAAAGTTGTAACAGGACTTGTGATTAAGACATATAAATTTTCTTTTCTTCTGTTGAAAAACACTTGTTGAACACTGTTAATATAAAAATTACAGAGATTGTCAAAGGAAATGCTTTGAAGGACCTTTTTGAAGAGTCATTAAAATGTACTGGGCACTGGTGAGGCCACACTTTGAGTGCTGTGTCCAGCTCTGGGTGTCTCAGTTTAGGAAGGACATTGAGACCCTTGAACACGTCCAGAGGAGGCCACGAGGCTGGTGAGGGGCTGGGAACACAAACCCTGTGAGGAACCTCTGAGGGAGCTGGGGTTGTTTATCCTGGAGAAAAGGAGACTCAGGGGTGACCTTATCACTCTCCACAACTCCCTGAAAGGTGGTTTTAGTCAAATGAGGGTTGGTCTCTTTCTCCAGGCAGCACTGACAGAAGGAGAGGACACAGCCTTCAGCTGTGCCAAGGGAAATGCAGGTTGGATATTAGGAAAAAATTTTTACAGAAAGGGTGATAAAGTATTGGAATGGTCTGCCCAGGGAGGTGGTGGAGTCACCATCCCTGGATGTGTTTAAAAAAAAATGGATGTGGCACTCAGTGCCATGATTTAGTTGAGGTGTTGGGGCTGGGTTGGACTCAATAGTCTTGAAGGTCTCTCCCAACCCAGTGATTCTGTGAAAGCCAAAACTGCTGCAGTCCCAGTGTAGCAGCACGACAGGAACCTGCCCTGAGCTGGCTCTGTTTGTGTCGGGGTGTCCCACAGCATTGACCACGTGGCCATCCCGTCGCGCTGCGGGAAGGGCTCCCTGCGGCGCGTGGCCGAGGTGTTTGACTGCTGGTTCGAGAGCGGCAGCATGCCCTACGCGCAGGTGCACTACCCCTTCGAGAACAGGAGGGAGCTCGAGGACGCCTTCCCTGCCGACTTCATCGCTGAGGGCATCGACCAGACTCGAGGATGGTAATTCTCTGCCATTTACTACTTCAGGTTATCACCCTGTGTCTAACACTTCAGTGCTTTACCATCTGCTTGAATAATTAATGTATTCATTTAACAGCGTTGTGGCTACGACTCTGCAGCCCTAGTTCGTGCCTGAGATGTTTTAGTTTTCTGAAATTCTTTTCCCAAAGAATTTTCTGTAAACATGAGATATGTTTTTGTAACTGTAACTTTGTTTACATTCTTTTCCCTAAGAGGGACTTCTTGATGTCACTCTGGTCTGACCAGTGTGATTGAAGAGGTTTGTCTTTGTTTCACCAATCAAATTAGTCTGTGTAGAATAGTATGAAAAGAGAGACACATCCCAAAAATAAAGGAGTCATTTTCAGCCTTCTTAAGTCAGAGTCTGTGTCGTTGTGGTGTAAAAACAGCATCACAACTCCTCTCCTTTGGCCCCTTTGTTCTGCTTAAGTACCTATAGGTACCCAGTTAGTTAGTTTCCTAGCAACTTATGGGAAAAAATTCTATAAGTAAAAAAGAAACAGATCTAACCCCCAACAATTTTATAATGCATTTACTTCAGTACTTTCCTATCTTTAATGCTGTACAGATAATTTGACTGTTTCTGTACAGATAATTGCATAATTAGTTTTTTAAACTAAAACACAAGGTAGTCTAAAGTTTGGTGACAAAAAAAGTTGTTGTAGAAATACAGTTATTAGCAAGAAAACTTTCTAGCTTTTATGGAAGATTTCATTAGGTATTGGGCACATTTTTGGCCTGGTAAGGAACAATCTCAGCAGCTGAATGATCACAGAATTTGAGTTATCTACCAGAGACAGAGCTGCAGTTGAGTCAGTTGAAATGGAAGTCAATGTGTTGAGGATTTCTAGCCAATGTATAGCCTGGTAATGTTTACCCCAAGATTAAATATGAATTCTGGGCTTACGTGAGTGCAGAAAAACAAATCTTATCTTATTAAGATTATATAGTTTACAAAAAACTCCAAAGATTTTAGCTGTGAATTACATCTGCTTCTTTCACTCTGGATAAACCTTTTCAATCATTGGTGAAAAAATTTCTCTGATTTTTTTGTGGTTAATGTTCTCATACATACTTGTATGCCTACGTACAGTCTTAGTTTTTGTAGTCCATGTCTGAAGTTTGAGGTTGACTGTGAAAATTGACAGGTTAAGATGAATTTTTGTGTTTTCTGGACTTGACAGTGTCCAAGCAGAACTTTTCCATCCGGTAACTTGAGGTATTAGAGCTAAATAAATTCCTCTGGAATACAGTTGGCACTTCCCTTTGCCCACTCCTCTACTCCCCCAACAAACCAAGCAGCCAAAGTAGGCAGGAAGCCAAATACAACTAAATTTCATTATTGGAATGAAATGTCTTCACTTTTCAACCCCTTAATTGTGATACAAAAAATTACCTAATACCTCAGTATACAATCAAATACTGTTGGGTAGCAAAAGGAGAATTAAAAACTTAATTTTCCCTCTTTATTCCTTTTCTCTGGAAAAATTAGAAAACAGTGCTTTTTTTCTTTTTTAATGAAAGAACTCAGGATGGAGACATTTGGTGTGAGCCCTCGGACTTGTGTGCCATAGTCAGGGTGTGAGAGGAAACTTTCAGTCTGGGGCAGATTGTTTTTTGTTCTTAACATCAGCACAAGAGTTCCTGGGAGTCTTGCCCAGAGCCAGGTGTGTCTCACCTGTTTGTGGTGGGAAATCCAAACACCTGCCTCAATTCCTGCTGCTGCCACCTCTCACAGGTTGTTAATGAGCTGGGGCTTTGCTGCCAGCAAGTGTTGGGTGATTTGCAGTGGAGCACTTTCGATGTGTGAGAGACAGAAGGAATTAAGATGTGAGGTGGAAGAGAAGAAGGAGCAGGAGAGCTCTGAAGTGTTGAGAGCACAGGATGTGATTTGTATTTGGCACATCCCGTGCAAAGTGTGAAGGTTGAGAGTGGAGATGGGTTTTGTGTCAGCTCAGACACTGCAGCTGCTGTGAAGTGAGGACTGGGAGGTGGGGAAAGGCTCAGGAGGTGCAGCTCTGGTGGCTTCTGGTTCACTCCACAGAAGAGGAGAAAAAATCAAGGGAGACAAGGGGAAAATTAACGTGACAAAGGTGACTGTCCAGCAAAGTGATGTTTTTGATGACTTTCTGCATGGATAGAGAAACAGCTGAATTGTATTTGTTAAAGCCACAGGACAAAATCTTAGAGTAGCTGGGCTGCAAGACTGGCAGTCCAGGCAGAGTGGTAGGAAAGGCTCTGCCTTTGTTTAGGGAAATGTAGCAGAATTTATGGTCCTGGTCAGAATGTGGTGGCCCACATGGAATTCACAGCTGGAGGCTTTGGCATGAACCACAGGCTCATGAATTTACCCACAGTTGTTCAAGAGAAAAAGGACAGACTATTCCCTTCCTGTTTTTTCCTAGGTGGAAAGTAGAGCAAAGGAGTCAATTTCTGTCCCTGTTATGGCTTTTTTACTGTTGTTTGACTGACAGCTGTTTATCTGCAAGGATATACCTAGAAACAGTCTGCGATTTGGTGAATGGAAGGTGAAGCAGCAGAGAAACTGAGGAAGTTTTCAGGAAACATGTGTCTGTGGACAAGATATTTCAAAAATAAGGTGCAGAAAGGCACTGCTTTAAAGTATTCAGTGTATGAGGTGAATTTTAAAAGCACAGCCTGAGGAAGAATCAGAAGAGTTCCACCAGAATATGTGGATCACAGGTTTTCAGAGACAGTCTTGTAGCTGTCATCAGCTAAGGCACCTCATGCTGAGGCTCTTTGGGTTGACAACTTGAACATAAAATTTGAGATGAATCCTTGGTTGCATTTTTTCAGTGCCCACAGTCTGCCTGTACAATTTTTCTAATGCAGGGAATTAGGAATTCCTAAAGAATATTGAAATCCTTCCTAGCTGGTTCTGCTTTGTGCTTTTTGCCTGCAAATTCAGATACTGTAATAGGAGAATTTGTGAATTTTTGCAGAAAGTGCTGGGAGGTTGTCAATGAAGAACTAAGTACAGAGGAAGATCTGCTGTGTTGGTAATGGCATTTCAGCCCTGTAGGCTTGAGGTGTCACCTGAGTAAATAGTCAGAGATTTGTGTTGAGGTGGTTTCTAAAGAAAGTCAAAATTCAAGGCAGGGATTTTGAGTGCAAATGTTTGTGTGCAGGTGGAGGAGTAATGGTTAAAATTGGTGAAATTAAACTGCAGTTTAATAAAGAGAATTTGTATCCTGCAGTGTGAGTTGAGGTGATTTGGAGAGTTAGGGGCCTGTCTGAGATCAGCATCAGAGTTGTCATGGAAGTCAGTAAATGCACACAGCAGCCTCTGCAGAGGACCCAGAGTCAGAATAATGCTTTTGCAATTATAGGCTGCTTTTTGATAAAAACAACTTTGGAACATACAGATGGATTTTATTTTCCCCCACTGAAGTATTTCTCCACTAAATCTTCATGCAAATACATAGTTCTGAGACATAACCTCCTGTGCCTTATTACAGCTTTTTTATAATCACCTTCTCTTTGAAGGTTGCTAAGCAGTTGTCAGTGTGATGCCTGTTTTGAGCCAGGAAAGCTGTGGCCCACCCTCCAGTTACTTTCTTAAAAGTAATTACCAACAGTGCAGTTCCAGCAGCTCACACATCCCTCCTTTGGTGAAGGCTCTGGCTCCTGAGTGTGAAATTATCACATCATCCTGCACTCCACTTAATTTCCCAGATATAATCATATGTCAGCCTGTGAACAATGGGTGCCTGTGCTTGCTCCAGCACTGATCTCCAAAGTGTCCCAGTTTATAGAGTGACTGTAAACACATCAGATAGAATGGGGAGGAACCACTGCTGCCCTTTGTTGTGGGAACTTTCTCTTTATTTCCTGGTGATGGCTGATTGAAGCAGGCAGCCACAACCTCCTTCCAGTCAAACCTTTGGCAGGGTTGGAAGGAGTCTTCCCCTATTTTTGATAATTTGCTTTTATACTTTTATACTATGTTCCATTGTCTGTCAGGCTGAAGAATACACAATTAACACACAAACACACAAAAGTGTGCTGGTCCTGGATGCTCTGTTTGGTCCTGACTGATCCCATGCTCACAGGTTTGCAGTGAGCAAATAGGAAACTTGTTCAGGGGCAGAATTCTCTTTTTTGTTCTGAGCAGGGAAAATGCTGCAGTTTTCTTCCTCATGATCTTCCTAATGCTTCCTATTAGAATTTTTCTGCCTTCCTGGACTAGTAGATCCCAGCTGAGCAAAAAACATGATATGCTTCAAATAGGAAGATCTACTTTCAATAAGCTCCTCTTCTGACTCTGCACCACATAAATGTTTCCCAGACTTAAAATTTATCTTTGCTGGAGGGAAGCAGCATAGTGAAACATTGATTTTGTAATGAAGACATGCAGGCTTTAGCTTGGTGTATTTATAAAGTCCCATTTATGCTGTGTCTTGTTTCAGGTTCTACACTTTGCTGGTGCTGTCCACTGCTCTTTTTGGGAGGCCTCCTTTCAAGAATGTCATTGTCAATGGCCTTGTCCTTGCCAGGTTGGTGTCAATCAGCTCTTTCCTGAGCAGGTTTTTAGTCAAAGAATGTTTCAGATAAGGCCTGCGAATTGTAAAGGGAATGTGAAATGGACTCTGGAGCTGTTAAGACTTGCCAGGGTGATATCAGTGCTGCAGGAGATAAGAGGGAGAGGCTCACACATCCCAGCATCTGCTGCACTGGGTTCTTTCCAGCAGGATTAGTCCTGCCTTGAGAGAGAAAATGAGTAACAAGAATAGGAAAGAAATTCTACCAGTTAAGCAGAGTGAAGGGGATAATAACTGTAGTTTTAGATGGAATTTAAAGTTAATTATATTTGTTTCCCTTTATTTTCAAATGAAGCTTTGCCAGTGGGCTGGAGGGATTGATTCAAAACAAATGTATCTTTCCTCAGCTTGGGTAGAAAGGACAGATTTCCTGCTTAGATTTGTAACTTGGGAGTCTCTTGGGTTGGGTTTTGGGTTTTTTCAGTTGTTTTTGTAGGTTCAACAGTCCTACAGAAACGATGTGCTAATACATAGATATCTATAATTATGTCTGTGCCACTAGGAACATACTAGGACAGAAAAATTGAGCTGGATTTGAAGGGCCTTTTTGTCTTTATCCATGTATTACAAGAGTTCTGGGAATTGATGCCTACACTCTGCTATTTTCTAGTGATGGCCAAAAGATGAGCAAAAGGAAGAAGAATTACCCTGATCCGATGCACATTGTGAACAGTTACGGAGCTGATGCACTCAGGTGGGATTTCTTTGCTGGGTGGTCACTGGGATGTGTTGGCTCCCTGCTCATGGCAGATCATTCCAAGAGGCTGCTTGGGGGATTTGACAATTAGCAGCAGGAGAAAAATTGATTCTAGAAGCTTCTGGAGCACTGTGACAGAAGTAGCTGCAGGAGTGGATGACCCCAAAGAACTGGCAGTGGATGCAGGGCCTGTCTCCCTCCCTACACCCCAAGGGGTCTGCTCTTCCAGCACTGATGGTCTGAGTTGAGCCAGAGAAAATGTGAATGAAATCTTTGATAACAGCACTACAAGGTCACTGTTGAATCATTGGCTTAGAGAAGGGTCTGTGTATAATGCACAAAATATTTGTTTACTGTTTGCACTATGCATTTTCTAGAGGGAAAAGTGTTTTGTTTTTGTAGATGCAAGTACATAATTTGCACCTAATAGCAGTGGCACCAGAAGAGCAAAAGTGGAGCAGCCTAATATATGTAGATAAATTGTCCTGGTCAAACAGATTAAACACAGTTCAAGTGGTTCATTAAAATTACAGGAACATCTAAAGTAATTACACAGTCACTTGGTACTTTGGCTTAGTGCACTGGCTACATGCATCAAGTGGTACCTTGAGGTAAAGGTCCATAAAACACATTTTAGTAACTGCAGGAATGCACCACTTGGGCATTTCTCTAGAGCCCTGTAATGGTTGTGTCTATAAGAAACCCTTCAGTTCTCATCCATTGTGTGTTACAGCTGCACACAGAACTGATGGGCTGAATGGAAGCTGAATGTTTATTTGGGGAAGATGGTTGTTGCTTCTAGATAATTTAAAAGAATCATTGTGAAGTTCTAATTGTTTCAAGCTTTAGCATTTAAAAGACCTAGTACGTGTTTACAATGGAGAGCTGGGTAGAGTTCCTAAATTTAATCAAGGCTGCTCTTTACAAATAAACAAGGTGTGTTGGCAGGGTAGCACTGAGCTGGTAGCTGCAATAATAAGAATGAAAAGGGTTGGAGTTACTCATAGTGGAGATTTTTAAATCATAGGTGATGTGTCTGTTGAAAAAAAAAAACCAACTGCCTTTTTTGTAAACAAACCAAAAAAATTTCAAACCCCAGAAGTTACACTTCCATTATTCATGGGTTTGGTTTTTTTTTTTTTTAATTTCTAAGAAGCTAATTCATTTTTCTGCCAGTGTACTCATTCTTTAATGTCACATTTATTTATACCTACACCCACACAGAGAGTAAAAAGCATTGCAGCCTGGGCTCATTTCTGGAAGGAGCTCTGCAATTCAGTTCTCTGCCTTTTCTGAGGCTTGATGTTCTCTGTTTATAGCAAAAGCTACAACTGAGGTTTTTTCCTTGGCACTGTTTCCCTGCAGAGTTACTTTAGCTTTTGCAGTACACAAATATATATATCTGTATATTCTAACTCCAGCTTTGAAGTATTCTCAGCAGTAGCTTGATAAATAGATCAGTGGAAAATATAGATATAAGTTGGTGAAATGAATATGGAATTGAGTAGAAAGGGCAAACAGCAGAAATAACAGCACAATAAATTTAACAACCCAACTTAAAGCTTCATGAAATTTGAATCCTGAGTGAAATCTGTAAGAAGGGCCAAACCAGTTACATTTCAATATTGCTGAGACCTGGGCTGGAGACCTGTCCAAGCTGAGCTATGTCAGAAGGAATTTGCTGGTCATGGTATTTCCAGGCCTTTGCTTTCCTCTGTCCTGGGGTGGGGATTGCTGTTAGATGTGAGGAGTTACATCCTCCTCTCAACCTGGTCTTAAAATGCAGAAGAAATAATGCAACAAGCTGCTGGTTTAGAGGGGTGAACAGGAGATCACTTTTTTCTCGTGCATTGTCAGCAAACTCAATAACATTTGCTCGATCTGAGGAAGGTTTTATTTTCTGCCCAGTGGGTAACTGAATGGGTGTAACTAAACTGATGGAACTCTTGTTTTCTTGTGTGCTTTATTTCTCTTTTCCTAGAATAAATGTGTCTTTGAATTGGGGTAATTGAGGAAATTGCTCTTCTTTTAACATTTACATATTGTAAGGTAGGGCTGGTTAATTAAAACAAACAAACAAAAAACCCCAAAAAACAATACTAGAACACCACCAAATTGTGGCACATAAATAATTGTGATACAAGGAAGGTGTGGTTTAAGGATAGACTTAAATTCTAGTTTCATTTAAGGACTTACTAGTCCATTGCCATAAATTTTTCTGTACCTCTGTAAATTTATAATTTGAATTCACTTGGGTGATCTTTGGGGTCCATTCCCACCCAAGCCATTCTATGAATCTGTGATTAAAAATGGTGGGTTTTTTTCTTTTTTTTTTTTAAATCTACTACTGAAAAAGCCCATTTCTGTACTGCATTGCTGTCTATTTATTCTGGCAGCTCTATTTTTATCTATTAGTTTTAATGCAAGAGGCCCTCTCTGCTGAAGAATTTATGGTCTGGTATTCTTGAATGTGCTGTGTCAAACCCCATTAAGATTTTAAAGCCTCCTAAAGGAAGTGCCTGTAAAGTTATATTAGTTTAGAATCATGATTTTAAAAGTTCAAAGAGGTGAGAAAATGGGTTAATAAATTTGGATTGAAAAATGCCACAATCCCTAAAATGAAAAAATGTTTGGTTTGGTTTTCATATTTGGAAAATTAAATGAAGTGTACCTAAATCAAGTTTGTATTCAAGTTCTTTTGATACCTGAGTAAGGTCTGGTTTCTCTTTGAGGTAACTTGATAGATTCCAGTTTATTTCTGAAGACAGAATGTTTATTTGGGAAAGAATGTGGGATAAAGCATAAAGATTTTTTTTTTTTTAACTCAGAGATAGCAAAGAACCTGAGGGACATTTCTGTCCCTTGTCTAAATAGTTGGTGTCACCTGGATCCTCTGCTTTGGTCCCTCAGAGCTGCCTCTGGAGCTTTGTTCCCTTTTGGGGCTGTCTTTCTTGAAAATGTTGATTTCTACTCTTTCCCTTGGATTTGCCTGGTTTGTTTTGCTCCTTAGTTCTGCCCAAGCTTTTCATAATCGAGGAGATGAGCAAGATTGAGCAGAAAGATACTGGGCAGTGGTTAAGGAATTCAAAATATTACCAAAATAATAGGTGCCATCCTAAAGATGGCATCCATGCAGCCTCTGCTTATTTTATACTGTGATGGCATCTGAGCACGTGTTAGCACTTCAGTTAACTTCTAGAGTAAAAAAGAAAATTCCAATCCAAATTCCGTATGCAGCATCTTAGAAGAACTCCTGTAGCAGTTACTACTAACTGGTCTTCTGTTCAGTTTGTGCAGTTTTAAGCTTTGAAGTCTTGTGCTCTTATTTTGCAGGTTGTACCTGATCAATTCTCCCGTGGTAAGAGCAGAAAACCTGAGGTTTAAGGAGGAGGGGGTGAGGGATATCCTGAAGGACGTGTTCCTGCCCTGGTACAACGCCTATCGCTTCCTGGTGCAGAACGTTCAGATTCTGCAGCACAAGGTGCCTGTCTGGGGGGGCTGAGGGCAAGGGCTTTTCTGCTTCTTCTGCTTCCCCATTGTGGGGAAATTCAGATTGGAAGGGAGGTCTGGACTCGGGAGCTCATCTGATCTTTACCTCCTTGGCCTAAGTTAGATTAGGTTCTATATTATTATACTCACTCTTAATTTGTTATTTGCTGTTTGTACCATGCTTTATAAAGTTGTAATCACCTGCATCTTTCTCTTCTTGACCAAGTTTAGTAAATAGAAAGGAGGAGAGGAAGGTAGGGCACTGCCAAGAGATGACAGCTCTCATTTCTCAGATTAGAGTGCTGTTGAGTCCCTTTTATTTCACATCAGTGGCATGCTGCTGCTTTCAGACTTGTGAAATTGGAGGTCAGGACACACTGGGCAATCCTGCTGCTCCTCACCCCCTGGGACACACCAGTTAAAGCCTTCTGTGCCTGTCCCTGCTAAACCTGGCTGGCTTTTCCTGGTGGTGTTTCCAGAGCAGCAACTCCCACTCATTCTGCCTTAGTGCTGCTGCTTCTGCTTTGCTCTTGCTCTGTGTGCTGTGGCCAGCACAGCTCCAGTGCAGGGGGATCTGTCCCTGGGGTGGGGGGGATCTGTCCCAGGGTGGGGGATCTGTCCCAGGGGAGGATCTATCCCAGAGGGGGGAAGAATGTATCCCACTGGGAGAGGATCTGTCCCAGTGAGGGGGATCTGTCCCTCAGGCTCTGTCACATGGGCTGCAGGTTCCTCTGCACTGAGATCAGTGCTCAGCACCACACACACCGAACATGAGCAGAACTGCAAATCAGTCAGGAAAGCTATTTTCAGTAGTGGCTGCTGTGACAGTTTCTTGAGCTAACTCATTTACAGGAACTTTAATTATGAATCTGCATTAAAATGCTTAACTTGGGAATACTCAGTCCTGAATACATTAGCCACAGCATGGAGATGATCTTCTGTAACATGACAGTAATTTTTTTAAAAGTTCTATTTAAATGCAACTTAGAAAAAAGATTCAGAAATGGGATGGAAAGAAAGGCAAATCACAAAAGCAGTGATGCTTTAGACTTGTAGGTTACATTTGAAGTCTACTAAAAATGCTAGATGAGTGACAGGAGTTTCTACACTTCCAGTGTGAAAGCAAGATTAAAATTTCTTTCTTATAGTAATTTTTCATTAAAATTGAAGATTTGATGTGTGTATTGTACAGAATCTATTGAAACCAATTTTAATCTTTCAGCTGAAATTAATGACAGCAGGTTTAATGCAGACTTTCATGGGAGAGTGGGAGCTAAATGAAAATTCCAAACCTTGTACTACACGTGCAGTTGCAGTGGCAGCCTGGTCACTGTGGAGAGCTGTCATCTGAATCAATAAAGGCAGCTGAATTCAGAAATCAGTACAGTAAACAATTGGGCTTATCTCTTTTAACAACCTCTTTGGGGAAGAAGGTTTGCTAACTCCAGATCCTAATATTTAACAAGTCTTTTTTAGGATCCCAGACAGCATTCATCAGACAGACTCACACGTTACCTCCAAATACACTTGTTTGTCCTTTGACCTTTGAGTTGTCTAAAGTGACCTTTATGGCTTTCTGCTGTGATCCCATTAAATCTTGGAATGTTAGCTCAACTGGGGATGAAAAACCCCAATGGGAAATCCAGGTGCTTGAGGAGATAGGTTTGGGAATTCAGTAGATGGCTTTTTTCTTTCTAAATAGTGAAATCCTTCCTATGCACCATATTAGGTAAAAGGATGTGCTATTGGAGGTGATAATGCTTAAATTAGATTTCATGCACAAGTTTAAGCAACTTCTTCATTGTGTTCTGCTTCTTGCAAGAGAGAAAGTAAATCCCAGTGTCCTGGATCAGGTATAATAGTGATTTAATGCCTATTGTAATTGCCCCTTTAATTGTAGTTGGTTAATGACTGCTGACCTCACACTGGGATTGCTTTTCTTCTGCATTTCTTTCCTATGAATCTTCTCCTTTGTACTGTGAACGTGGATCTGTAGTTTCTGGGCTGAATAATCCAACAGATTTTTTCATCTGGACTCTGAGTGAAGAGAAAGTCTAAAGGCTTTTAAAACCAGCTGTTAAATACTGTTTGTAAATAAAAAAAAACAAACCAAAACCTTTTTCCAACCTGTTGTAAGAATGTGGGAAAGAGTCAGAACAGACACAGACATGGTCTTGCTTGCAAGGCCCTGCAGAACCAGCAAAGTGATGCCATTTCTCAGATGTCTGCACACATCAGTGCTCCAGAAAGCAGCAAAATGCCCTGTGTGTGTGTTGGATGCTAGAAATTCCACTTGTTTTTTACAGGTTGCTACATTCATCTGTGTTTTAATGTGTTGAAATTGTCACATGTTCTTGAAAAAAAATCCAGCCTTGTTTCTAGGCCTGATAGTCTGCACAGTGAATTCCTTAGAAATGCCTCAGTTCCTCCTGGATGAAGGAGCTGTGTAAGTTCAGGGATCCTACTCTGTGTCTGGAGCTCACCCTGCACACAGGAAAAGGGTTAGCCCACTTTTTATCTGCTTTCACAGGCCCAAACCAGCAGCCTCCTTTGCAGATCAAGGTTGTGGGGAGGAACAGGTTTTTCACAGCTCCTGCTCTTACATACCTGTGCCTGGAATTTAATGTTTGCTGGTAGGAGATCCATGTAATTCAGGGAAAATGCCAAAAGAGTGGTGGCTGACAGGTAATTGGATTTGATTACATACCCTGATGACTTAGAAATGTGCTTTGTGTTTTGATGATAGGATGAGGGGAGAGAATTCCTTTACAATGAGAACACAGTTAAGGAGAGCAATAACATCATGGATAAATGGATCCTTTCTTTCACCCAGTCCCTCATCCAGTTCTTCAAAGCTGAAATGGCAGGTATGCATCTTTGCTCAGGGGGTCTGGGGGTGTTTCATGTTTGATTGCAGAACTTGACTTTCCATACAGAGATTCCCAAATTCCATGAAAGACTTTGATAAAAGGAAGGAAATCTTGAACCAGCTGCTATAATCCATGGAATGCTTCTTTCATGGGTGTTAAGTCACATTTTGCTATGCTTGTTCATGAGATTTCAAAAAGTGATGAGGCTTTTTTTGTCACAGCTAATCCTGTGAGCTCAGTGATGGAGCTTGTTGCTGTAACAACGTCTGCTGCAGTGCTTGGAGCAATTAATAATATTATAATAGTCACTGAAAGACAGCAGTGAAAAGGAAGCCAAATAGAATTTGGAGAAGCTCTAAAAAAAGGGATAAAATGGGCAGAGCTCAAGTCAGCTGAATAAAATAATTTTGAGAGGTACAGGAACACTGGCAGTAAATTCTTCCCTGGTCTAGTTCCACAGAGAGGGTTTCTTTGGAATCATGCTGTGGGAGTGTGTGCAGCAGAATGGATGGTATTAGGAGAGCTGTAAGAAACTATTGTCCAGGGTTTTTTTCCTGCATGTTGTCTTTTTCATCATCCCATACCTCTTGATGCTCACATTACATTGGGACACTTAATTGCAAAGAGGAGATGCTGCAAGAACCTCCTGAAGTAGTTGATAAATTTGCAGATAAAGTCACTGTGGGATTTGAAGAGGGTTTGGTGCATTTGAGGACGCTGGAAGCCCAGATAGTGGACAGAAGGTGGCTTTGGCCATTTTTACTCCTGTTCATGAATAAATAAATAACCCCCCTCAGTGCCTGTGGTCTAAAGTTGCCCTCAGAAGAATTTTTAGAAGCCTTGGGCTTGGGAAGGAAGGTGTTAAGTGGGATAACAGATAATAAGGAAATAGCTAAATGGCAGATGGGAGTTCATGAGGAGACAGGACAATCCTGCACTGCTGTCATCCCTTCCGTTCCCCCTCTGAGTGATGTGATGGTCACCATCACTGAGAGTCCAGTGAGTTTATGTTTCTGTGATAGGTAAACCAGGTCATCTGATACAAGCACAGTTCACTTGAGCTCATCTAAGAACATTTCATTAAAGGAACAAAGAATCCTCAAGCCACCCAACCTAGCAGTATGATAAAAGCTGGCTCTCACTGATGAAAATGTGGCTTCTTCCTGCAAGTTGTTATCCTTTAAATTTGATGGTGCTTTGTGTTGAGTTTCATGTGTTGCCAAGCAGAAAAAAGCAGAGCCCATGCAAGTTTGTGTGCTGCATGTAAAGAGGAAAACACTCTGAGGGACAGCAGAAAATTCATTTGTGACTTTGTGAACCTGGGACCTTGCACCAGTGCATGGTTTAAACAGAAATATTTGTAGGAAGGTGAATATAGGGCTAGAAACTTGAATTATCTGCTCTGAATTTCTGAGAGGAAGATGAAGCTGACAGAAAGGGATGTCAGTGACCATCTTTACAAAGTAAGAAGATCCTTCCAGGCAGGAGAAGAGAGTTGCTGTTGGAAAATGACTGTCAAGACTTCCAAGGCAGTAGTGTTGGTGTGCAATGCTGTTGTCTTGTGTTAGATGAAGATAACATCATGTGCTTATCCAATGAGTGGCAGTCTCATTTGGAGGGGATTAATAAACAGATTTTTTCAATTTATTTTTCTGCATAAACTCTGGATTCACTCAGGCAGATCTTAATGAGATGCAGTGAATTTGTGTACTGTGACATGACACTCTCATCTCTTCTACAAACCTATTTTTTTTTTTAAAGATTTTCTACTTCATATCGTTTCAAGTAGGAAAAATGTCAGGAGGAGACAAGGGAAGATTATAATGGTGACTGATATTGTCAAATGCTCCATAAAGGAGATAATAAAAATATAAATTCCTGCAGCTGGAGGTCATGGGGTGTAAGATCACAGAGGTTTCAAACTGGCAGTGCTGAGGAGACCCCACTGACCAGGGAAATGCTCCTTGCATTTCATTCAGTGTCTTTCAGAGTGGAGCTGAATTTTACACCCAGCTCCTGCCTCTGGAAAAATGTTTCCATTAAGTCCAATTCATGGTAATTCTGCCCCAGTTTCTGCTGGCCCTTGCAGAGGTGGCAGTGTCAGCCCAGGTGGGTCACTGTGGGGTTCACCTCACCTGAAGGGGCTCAGCCTGTGCCCCTCCAGCTCTGGGGTCCTTGAGAGAGCCTGGAAAAACTGCAGAGAGGGGAACAGCTCTGCTGCTCCTGCATGGGGAGAGCTTTGCCTTCCAGGATTGTGTGCAACGGCACAAGGGGAGGCCCAGCCCCCTTCTCAATATTCATGGAAAGTGGCACAAGTTACATTGTGTTGAAACCTGATGTGTTTCAGGGGTGTTAAAATTCTGTATTAAAAATCAATAACCCTTATTAGGCTTTTATTTTCTACTAAAGTGCCCAATACAAGCACTTATTTTAGTAAAACATCTTTTCTCCTGATGACTGAAATGAAGTGTGAAGTGTCTCCATGTACATCCATGTCTTACCTGAGTCACAAAAAAGTAGATTTCACAAATTGGTTACAGCTATTGAGAGCAGAAAAGCATTTTTCCAGGCTAATACTGTATTTCTTGTTAAAGATACCCTGTCCCTGAAGGGTGGGTTTTTGATTATTTTAAAATTTGTTTATAACAGGTCTCCTAACTAACTAATGCATAGCTTAGGATTTTTTAAAGAATACAAATTCCCCAGTAAATAATGTCTTCCCCACCATGGTGTGAATCTTCTGGGTGTTTTGTTTTTAGGTTTAAATCCCAGCTCTCTGCTTTTAAAAACACTTCTGCTTTACAAAACACAGTGGAAAGCATGGTGGAGCTTTTAAAGCCACGATCCATTTACTCAGTAGCTGCTTGATTAATGAAACTGCTTCACAATTGAGCTCAAGAAGCTCTTGGCTTTTAGAGAAGTTAAATGCAAGTTTTTCCTCAGCAAATTGAGTCCTGTGTAAGGTCCATCCTCCTTTTCCCCCCAATCTCCTCAGGAACAGCTGAAATTTGTTTTCCTGTTGCATAGTGATGTTGGTGATGACCTTGGTGCTGGCAGCTCTCCATGATTTCAGAACTTGAAAATACAGCTCTGTTTATCTCTTACCTCATCAGCCTTGCAGCTACTTCACATTTTAGCTTACCCTGTTACTTGGAAAAATAGTGAAAATCTGTAATTAATTTGGGGAGGCTTGGTTGAGGTAGGTGTCTCATTTTGAATCTGCTGAGCTGAAGGAGGAGGCGTTGGCAGTAATTAAGAAAATTTTATTTTCTGGTTGGGCAGTAATTTCTGTTCACTTGCAGTGCCTTGGCTGTGTTTGCAGCATGTGCAAATGAAGGATTTGCCCAATCCCCTGCCATTAATAGTCTCTTATCTACTATCCTCTTTACCAGACAGATAAAAGCATAAGGCTGCTGTAATGTCTGTTTGTGTGGGATTAGGGAAGCAATTTGGGAAGGGGGAACGTGTTTGTCTCGAGCATGAGAGTGACGCTCTGCATATTCAAAATACAGTTGAAAAATGACCAACATTTAGTCACTTTTTAGAGCTTCCTGCTGTGTTTAACAGCAGGACTGTAAATGCTGGTGTGGTTTCTGAGTGAGGGGCTGGCAGAGGGCAGAGTTGACCTGCAGGAACCATGTTTCCCTTGCAGCTTACAGGCTGTACACGGTGGTGCCTCGGCTGGTGAAGTTTGTGGATGTTCTGACCAACTGGTACGTCCGGATGAACCGCAGGAGGCTCAAGGTAGGATCAGCTGCTGCCCTGGCAGCAAAGGCCTGGCACTCCCTGCTAATGGCATTGGGGCAGCTCCACACAAGATCTTGGCTTTGAATGCAGTCACTTGGTGCCTGAGAGTGGCACAAAAATTAACTGTTTCCTCTCCTCTCTGCTTTGTGGGAAAAACCAGCCAAAATGCCCAATAGTGCTGTTGCACTTGCTCGGTGGAATTGACCAAAGTTAACACAGTCTGGAAAATAAGTGTATTGTATTAACATAGGAAACCTTTGAAGCCTCTTTAAGTGCATTTCCTGATCCTAAAATGGCTTTTTTTCTTGGTGAATTCTTCATTCAGGGTGAGAATGGGACTGAGGACTGCATTATGGCCTTGGAAACTTTGTTTAGTGTCTTGTTCTCCATGTGCAGACTCATGGTAAGGGAATTAATTACACCCCACTCTCAATAACACTTTAAAGCAGTTAATGTAAAAGCATCTCTGTGTACCACAGTTAATTTTCCATCTTTCCCTTTTATTTGCTTATCTGGCCCCTGGTAGTAAAAAAGAAGGCCTGTATCACCTGATTGAGAAGGACACATTATAATTTCTTCCCTGATGCCTAAAAATAACATTTAAATATCAGCCAGGAGGTAAATAAGTAGTATGAATTCCATTATTTATTTCAGTCTGCATTTTGAATAACATCCCAGTTGCAGACACTGTGTAAGCATTGTTTTTGCTGAACTGTCCTTGTGTAATTCATGGTATTACTGATTCATAATGTACAAGCAATAAAGGAAAGCTGGTGATTGAATGCAACATTACAGGCACCATATACTCCATTTATCACTGAGCTGATGTACCAGAATCTGAAAACACTCATTGATCCAGCCTCAGTCCAGGAGAAGAACACTGAGAGCATCCACTACCTCATGCTCCCCCAAGTCAGGTAAGAGGCAGCTCTGAGGTGGCAAAATTGAGGTTTGGTTGTTTGTTGGGGGATTTTTGTTAATTTTTGGGGTTTGGGGATTTTTGTTTTTTGTGGGTTTTTTTGTTTTTTTTATTTCACATAACAGTGCTCCCTCACTTGTGCTTAAAACTGCATAATAAGAAACCAAACTGCTTTAATAATGTACATATTCCTTTGTCTCTGAAAAAGAATTAGGATGCTGGTGAACGTGTTCTTTTCTATGAGTGCAGAAAGTTTATACTTTGATTAAGATATGATGAATTTTAGTCTCTTTGCTGTAGGAGAACATTTCCCTTGCAGTGCACTTCACACTCCACCCTCAATTTTAGCTGGGAATTTTCCCTCCGTATTTAGGCAGTATATATGTGTTAGCATAAAGGACTGGAGATAGGAAGGAAAGCAATTAGGAGGAATGCATGTTCCCAATTCATATTTTCTTATGGTGGGCAGGAATATTCTATTTTGCTCCTCAAACTGTGTGTGTTGGCTCAAAGCTGTAGTGCCTAACTGTGAAAGGCCCTAAAGGATCAGAGAGATCACTGGTATTGCAGTGGATTAAGTTCCTGCAGCACTGACTGCTCTGGGTATCTGAAAATAAGAGAAAAAACTTCCCTTCAGCATTGCAGCTCAGTGTGAAAACCCTCAAGGACAGGGGACCTGACCTTGATACTTTCCAGTTTAAAAATTTAAACCTTCTCTAATGGTGTATCTTTTTATGGCTGCTGCATGCTTTGAGGAGGGTGTATGGTCTTTGTGAGAGCTTTAATAGTGAGAGTTGTTGCAACAGGGAGCTGGAGATTGACATAATGATGGTGCTGATTTTCTGTTCCCTGGGCAAGTGCTGTGAAGAATATGTAATCAAGGAATGCCACCCTCATCAGGGAGCTGCCAGGAATAGGTTTGGACTCCTGTAGAAGGGAGTCAGGGAAGGATGGGGGATTGTTTGCAGAGACTCGGTTCAGACATGGGCTTAGCACAAGCATTTAAAAGTGGCTTAGTCACTCTTCACTGCAGTTAGTGCTGACTTGCTGCTGCATCATGCAAATGTGGGGTGCATTTGAAGCTTGCACCACTTTTCTGTGTACTGCATTTTGTTTGGGTTTTTGTCTCCTGCTAGTTTGTGGGATTCATTGGATCCCCTGAGTATCAGTTGTTCCTTTGTCCCATAGAAAAAGCCTTTTCAAATCCAGAGTATTGTTGGAGTTTCACCTGGAGTTGCAAAGCACATCGCTGCATTTACTTTGCAAATTTTCTGAGACAGCATAAGGACAATATTGTCAATTGACAGGAAGAGAGATTTTTGGATGCAGTTACATGAACACCACTTTTCCAGTGTGGTGAGTGCAGATGAAGCTGAAGGACTTGGCCACTTTCACAGCTGAGCTTAACTCAACACCTGTGTTAAAACCCCACCGAGGTCGTGCTTGGGTGCTCAGTGTCTGAACAGATGGCTTGCATTAAATTCTGTGGATTTGCATTCACTCTTTGAAAAATACTCTCATGTTGTGGCTCTGCAATGTTGTTCAGTGATGTTGAAATGCTGTCACATAATCCTGTATGAAGCTTTCTGGGAGCAAAATATTCCGTCTTATAATTTCCACGTTTCCAAGTTGTTGGAGAATCATCCTCAGGGACTGATTTTTTGAAGAATAAAAGCTTCAAAAGAGGTAGAACCAGCTCAAAGCCTTAATGCTGCAATGGGCATATTTCAGCTGTAAGCTTTGCTTCACCAGCTCTGTTTTTCTGGTCAGTCCTTACTGGAGTTGTGGTTTTCATCCCAGTACTTCTGCTCTTTAGATTACAGCAAGTATCTGTGTTCATTTCATTTTATTTATATCTGTCTTTTTAACCAATACCTCTTCTCTTGCTTTGATACCTGAGTGGTTTTAAAGGAGCTGCCCAATTAGTTCATCTACTCAACAAATCAGAAAAACCTCATTATCAGAACATTTCACTGCTTGTACATTTGAAACAAGATGTAAATGCCAACTGCCTCAAAAAAAACCCAAATCCTCAAAAATTCAACCCAAATCCTCTCCCCACGCCAAATAAATGCCAAAAGGCAAAAAAACCCCCAACTCTGCCTTCCCTCAAAAAATGGAAGGTTGTTAAAAATTATTGAGCCAGGAAAGATGTTAAAACTGTAAAACATCAAGTTCAAATATCTGCAATTTCTGAAAAAGATGATAAATGGAGATCCAGTGAATTGTTGTTACAGGGAATTCATTGGTGCCATAAGTACCCTATTTATAATATCTTTCTGCATCTTCTTATGATATTATTAATGTAAATTGTACTTTCTATTGGCTATTACTAGAACAGGTTGTATGACTCAATCCTCTGCACCTTGCGAGAGGTGCTAACAAAAGATGTAAAAATAGCTCTGGTATTTGTTTTCAGCAAGTTCTTTCCTCCTCATTTTCTCCACAAAGAGAGGAAAAGCCTGTTTGTTCATTTTTCAAACTGCCCCAACCAGGGCATAATTGGGTCTGTTGCAGGAAATGTTAGAGAAGGGGGTGAAAAAAAAAAGGTAAAAAATGTTTTCAGTCTGCTGAAAGAGATGTGATGAAAATGAAGCAATTATGTTTCTTTTCTAATCTAGGGAGGATCTCATCGACAAAAAAATTGAGAGTGCCGTTTCTTGTTTGCAGTCTGTGATTGAGCTGGGACGAGTTATCAGAGACAGAAAAACCATCCCAGTCAAGGTTAGAACTCCTCACATCTCCTGTCATACCCTGGGAATGTGTAACAGCTTTGTAACTTTGGGATAAACCTGGGGAAACTGAAGAGTTGACTTTCTGCTTTGGGTTTTTTTTTCCCCCAGTATCCTTTGAAAGAAGTAGTTGTTATCCACCAGGATCCAGAGGCTCTGGAGAACATCAGGGCTTTAGAGAAGTATGTACTGGAGGTAAGAACATCATGTTTGAGGGGATGGTGGCGTTGGTCAGCTGAACAGCCTTCCCTGTTGACCATATTAACACCTGACAGGTGAATGAATTTCCAGGAGAGCTGTTGTGAAAGGGGATATCAGTGGGTGATGTTCTGGCACATCAGTTTAGTGTTGAGAAATACTTAATCCTACAAACTGAGAAGCTGTTAGAATCTGACCCGTTTGCATTCTCTAAAGCCATGAAATCCATCTTCAAGGATCAGTGACACAAAATTCTGGTTCTGTTCCCAATGAGCACTGGCATTGCAGGATCTGAGGGGGTTTTCCCTTGTGCCCCTTATCCTGTGCCTGTTCTTGGCAGCTTAAGGGTTCTTTCTTCCCTTCAGTGAGGTATCTGTAACAGCAGATCTGCTCACATGCTTCAAATGTGCCCTCATGTCGTGGTTGAAGTTGCCATTGTCAAGGTCAGCTGCTTCACCCTGACAAAGAGAACAAAAATGTGCATCTTCCCAGGGAGGATCAGCTCAGCTCACTTGTCTTGGTGAGGGCAGCCTTGTCAGTCAGGGAATTCAGGAGATGAAGCACAGGAGGGCCTCTGACACTTGTGTTATGTGTAATTCCAGCAGCACCAGCTTCCCCCAAGCCTAAATACACATCTGTGGCAAGTCTCTAAAAATTCTGCTGGGGGAATGAGCACTGGCTAGGAAGTCACAGCTCAGTGCACAGGACCTTTACATCAGTGCTGTGTGCTGCCTGCTTTTAGTTACTGTGGGAGTTAAATGCTTAAGAATTGTTCACTAGAGGAATTTTAATTTAAAAAATAGTAATTGATTTGCAAGTGGGACTGTAAAGCTTTTCTGTCATGTTAACTTATTGATTATTGCTCTTAGACTTGGCAGTTATGATCCCTCTCTTCAGAATTGCTGTTATTATTAATTATAATTCTTTCAATATCTGAATCTCTTCAAAGGTGGAATTCTGTGAAATTTAGACTAATGTCTGTCCCATTTTTTGGATCTGAAAAATGAATTTGTAGATTGTAGAGAATCCAGTTTTAAGGGAGATGAGGTTTGCTTCCTCAAATTACTTCCAAAAGATTAGTTGCTAAAATTTGTTGTCAGCTTCTACAGCTACTGAAAGGTAACAAAAGAAGCTAAAAAATTTTAAATTATTATGTAATTGGATTGTACATTAGTATGTTTTGATCTGTATTCCTTTGCTACTGCAGACAAAAGTGTCTCTTCTGGAGAGATGAATTAAAACAAACTCAGATGCCTTTGTGGAAGCACAAACACAAAGTGCTGTCTATTGTCCTGCTTTTATTATGTGTCTTAAAATTCAACAAGCTCCTGCTGGAGCTTAGTGTGTGTTTTATTGTACTGCATGGCAATCAATCCTGTTGTTTACTGGATGGTGCAGAGCTAAAGAGGTCAGTGATTACAGGCAGGCTGGGCAGCATTGCTTGGGCTGCATTTGCAGCTTTGTTCATCAGCCTCCTGCCTATTCAGAGCTTTAGAACCATCAGTGATTGCCAGGAGTAAATTTGCAGATGCCAGAGGTAATGGGTAAGGAGAATTACACCATTTAATTTCGTGTAGTTGCTGACAAAAGAATTGGAAAAATATACTTGTCAATTCTTCAGAAATTTCATTCATTGCTTTTGCAGAAGGAGCTGTAGTCTTTGATCTGCAGTGCTACTCTCTCATCTCCAGAACACAGCAAGTCATTTAAATAAATGGATTTTAATATTAGAACTTGCCAGATTATAGAGTTGTCATGCAAAAATAGCCAAGCTCACAAAATGAGGTAAACCCAGAGGGCTTTTAGCAGCTGGACACAGTTGCATTTTATTCATTTCTGTTTGAGGCCTTTTACAAGCCTGGGTCAGGACATCTCTTCCCAGCTGTTTCCAGGGAAAGGTTTGAATAAATTTGACTCTGTGCACAGTCAGAATCTTGTTTCCATCCAACCTTTGTATTCCCTCCAACCCCCAGCCCTGTGTAGGGCTGCTGTAAAACAGAAAATTGACTTCTCCACCAAACTCAGGGCCCCAGCCTGTGATGGGGCTGAATTGTCTGACACAGGAGCTGTGGCTGGGGGGCTCAGCAGCTTTTCATTTCTTACACTATTACATAATGAGTACTTTTCTTTTCAGGCTGCCTGCTTAGAGTGGCCAGCCCAGCTGGAGCACAGCATTTCTGACATTTCTGTCTCTGTTCTGAGGACTGGCTTTAGCTGGGGCACCAGCTAAAGGCTCTTGTATGTTCAGGCCTTCCACGTACAGCTCTTGCAGCTGCTCAAGGGAAGGGCTGGTTGCCTCAGTATGTCCACATGAGACTTGAAAGATGTGTTAAGAAGCTAATTTTGAATAATTAGGAAGATAAAATTAAGAATAATTTTAAGTCAAAGCACTGAGACTGATGTAAACAGACCTAAGATACAGATTTTTTTTTTTTTCTAAGACTCATTCTGGGTTTTTAAATGAATAATGTGTACAAAAGAATTCTTTCCTAATCTAATTAGTACAGAAAACTTGTCCTGCTGGAGTTGGCTTCTCTGTGATTGATCTAATCAGGCCCAAAGTCATCTTTCAATTTGAGCTATATTGTGGGTTATTATTTCTTTTCCCTCATGAGGTTGTCATTTACAACTCGTGGGCTCATTTCCAGCAGCACCCCATTGAAACTGAATTTCTGAAGTGCATAATTTTCATTAGATTTCCTAAAAGATGTATTAAATAAAATTAGATTCAGTTGTGCTCTTGGCTCCTCATGTCAGTAGAACTTCCTAGGGAATTAGGCTGCAGCTCAGAGGTTGTATTTAAGCATTATTTCTCAATCCAAATGTTTGGCTGCTTGCTAGTCCTGTCATGCTGATGCTGCCATTTACTTCTGCTTCCTAAATGCCTTGGAGCAGCTTGTTTGCCAAGTGCACCTGGTGCTGCTGTAGGATGGTGATGGGAGCTCTGACCACCATCCAGTGGGCATTAAACACCAAATGCTTCAAGTATTGGGCAGCCTGGCAGACAGAACCTGCTGGATTGCAGTGAAATGTACGTGCAGGGCTGTGGCTCACGTTTTCCAACCCCAGTCATATCCCCCTTCAGCTTTTTTCTCTCCAAGGAGTTCCAGCCGTGGTCTTTGCTCATATGAAAACTCTGTTGTCCTCTCAATCAGTTGCTGTGTAAAACTTCCCACAGCACCACTATGTTCCCTTCAGATATGGGGACAAAATCTGCACCTGTAACTCAGAAAAATGGGCACACACATTCCTGCAGTGTCTGGGGCCCCTCCTGAAGTCCATGCAGGTTTTATAAATCTGTTTTGGCTGCAAGGCACAGCCAGAAGCTTTTCTGAGCAGGCTGGTTTTATGTGCGGTGAAGGGCTGGAATGAACAGGTAAGAAGGAGACAAAATGATGCCATTTTGTACAACCTCAACCATAAAATGGTTGGTTATGGTTTCCTGGCTTGATGTGTTCTGAAAGGACTGTTCCAGCAGAATATTCCTTCCTGAGCTCTGCCAGTAGAGATGGAAATTTTCCCTGCCTCCTCTGCCATGGAGGCTGTTGGCTTCACCACTGCACACAGAGGGAATGGGTTTAGTGTCATTGTAGGACACGAAAGAAAGATGAGAGGCTCCAAATATTTCAGAAGGCAAAGAGCATAGAAAAAGGCTTTATTGTCTAATTCTTGCCACCTTTTATAAGGTGTTCTGATACAGACTTAACATGGTTGGTGAATAGGAATGACACTTCTCTAATCCCATTGGTTAAACTAGAGAAACAGCCAAACACCACCTGGAGAAAGATTGTTTTGAGAAGAAGCTTTCTTGAGAAATTTTTCCCTGGGAAAAAGTTAGCAGCTGCTAGCAGGCTAAAATCTCTCAGAGCCAGAAATATCAGGCCCACAGTTCAGCTCTTCAGGCAGCTGTGAGGGGGAAATAAAAAGTGCTGTTGAGCTGGGGGCTGATTTGGGGTGATGAGACATTAATTTTTAAGAATTAAAGACTTGAGTTAAACTAGATATTGCTGAGGTAAGATAGATAAACTTCCCTCTATTAACAGAAGCCGGATTTAAGGAACTGATAAATCATGAAGCCTGTTTATGTAT
>JBBMKD010000027.1:17776214-17806378 GCA_037834095.1 Argya squamiceps
CAGGCCCTGGCACAGGGTGCCCAGAGCAGCTGTGGCTGCCCCTGGATCCCTGGCAGTGCCCAAGGCCAGGTTGGACTGGAGCTTGGAGCAGCCTGGGACAGTGGAAGGTGTCCCTGCCCACAGCAGGAAGGGTGGAATGAGATGGTCACTAAGGTAAAGCACCTTCAGACAAACCTGGATCCCTGTCTGGGATCCTGTGAGATGCTGCAGGTGCTGAGGGGCTGCAGTCTGTGTGGGAAATGGAGGCACACAAGAACAGAAGTCATGCATTTGTTCATTATTGTTTTATTTTAAGGAGTCTCAGTTATAGAACCATAGAATGGATTTGAGAGGGGCCTTGAAGACCATGAAGTAAGTTCCACATGGGCAGGGAGGGACAGGTGGTGTCCTTGAAGATCATGAGCAGGGACAGTCACCCCAGAGAACTTCCTTGTGGAGGTGCTCTGTGCCTGCTGCAGCCTTTTCTGTGCTTACGGGCTTGATGTGCCTCTCAAGTGTTTGTCACACACTCTGACTTTTAAATAGATGTTGCAGAGAGAAACAGATGAGTGAGATTACAGTGCAACTGTCAAGTGTTCCTTGGAAGTGTCTGTTGCTGGGCCTGCAGAGATGGATTACTTAGGGCAGGTGCTTGACTCCCTGTTCTGCTGCAACTTCTTTGTCACACTAAAAACAGTGACATGAGAAAGCCCTTCCTGAGAAATCCTTTCATGGGAGTGTGTCAGTTCAGTCAGCTGTGGCAGGATCATTGCACCACGTTTCTGGAACTTACTCAGAGGAGTGACAGGACTCTGCTTGATGTTGACTATATGTGAGGAGGACTGGAAGAAAAAGGAAATGCACTCTATCTTTTTTACATTTATTGTGATTACATTCAAATCATTACTTCTGGGAAATTATCCTGGATCAATTTTTGATACAAGGCTTTAATTCTGAGCTCCTTTCCCAAAGATTTGCTCCAAGCCACAATAACAACAAAAAAAGCAGTTTCTCAGAAACTCTTGGGGCAGAAAAGCAGGTACTTGAAAAATGAATTTTGAATTGTTGGTAGAATGGATAAACACAGAATGACATTTGTTGCTGCATAAGTGTTTTTCCCTACTTTGTAATAAGACTTCAGTAAAGAATGGCACTTCCAAATTTGTCTGTCACCCTTTGGATTGTGTCTCTTGCCAAAGACCATCTCTAAATTTACAAAAATAAAAGGCTTAAAGGGTCTTTTAGTACCAATTGTTCATATGGCTGATTTCTGGACCTTTTTTGGAAGGTCCATGTTGGATTTCCTGATTTTCTGGAGTGCCTCCAGGTCTTACAGGGTCACTGGTACCTTGTGGGGGGATACTCAGAGGCTGGTGGCACCAAGGCAGCTGTGGCCCAAGGGGTTCTCAGTGGTCCCTCAGGATAGTGGAGGCTTCTCCAGGCAGTGACTGAGAGCAGGGCCCTGGGCAGTACTCTGAATTTCTCTGGAATTGTTCCTCTCAGGCAGATTTGCTTTGGGATTGTTATTTTGGGAGGGTGTCATCACTGCTCATCACTTGTGCAAATCAGGCTGTTTATTCCCTGCTTTCCTGACATCTGGTGCAGGCAGATTGGTGTCTGAAGCACTGTCACTGAAGGAAGATGTGGGAAAAAATCCCAATTTTATGGTAAATCACGTTTTGTATAGCAAGGCAAGATCTTGGTGTTGTTTATTGAAGGAAAAGATTTTGCTGTGTTTGTTTAATGAAGCAATATTGAGCTAACACTAATTATGCTCTTTCTTTCCCCAGCTGAAGGGATCAGAGCTGGAAATCACCCTGGTCAGAGGGGGAGTGTGTCAGTCTGCTGGCCCAGCCTGTGCCTACGTCAACCTCAAAGTTTGTGTCAACGGGACAGAGCAAGGTAGGAATGAGCAGCCCCAGCCTGATTGGGCAGGGCTGCTGTAAGGGACAGTTTGGAGAAGGTGTGCTGAATGCTGGAGCCTGAATTCATTTGAAAGATGATTCAGCCTCCCCTCCAATAGGAGCTTTAAAATAATTCTTGAAAAGAAGTTTATTCAAAGCAAAACTACACCTGTCCATGATTTCTTCCGAGGGAAACACTCCTGTGTGCACAGGAGTTGTTACTCCTGCTCCAGGGAGGGTTTGTGTGTGAGTATCTGTGTGAGGGGGGCTCTCTCTGGATTTGGGGCTGTGCTTGAGAATTTGTCATTCCTGCTGCAGCACTGTGCAGGAGGTGAGGCCTGGATGTGGAGGAGATGGTTTGAAAAGCTCAGATATGAGGTACAGAGATGAAAAGAACACTTAAAACTGGAGCTGAAATACTTAAAATAGCCTGATTGTGTCTTAGGCAGTGGACATGGGTGCAGTGATGTTGTTACAAGGGTGAGTTATGTATTAAAAAGAGAGAAGAAAACTAAATGCACTTGGGGAGTGTTTTTCTTGCATGTACTGACAGTTTATGTATGGAAATGAGTCTGCCTTGTTGGATGTGGTCACAGAGCTGCTCCCTGAGTGAGAATGAATCCAGCTGGAAAAGCTGGTGACCATCTCAGAGGGCACAGTCTGTCAGCTTTTAACCAATATAACACTGGGTTGTACTTTAGTAACATATAAATGGGACTGCCTTGTTAATAAGAGCAAATATAACTTCTACACCATAAATCTGAAGTACACATCAGTCCATTTCTCTGTTTTCTTTCCTCTTCCCCAGTAAAAAAATTTGGGAAGATGCAGTGTTGCCAGTTTTAATTGGCTTAGAAACTCACTGGAAGTAATTAGTGTCCTTAGAAAATCATTAGGACTTGGATATTGCTTCCAAACTGCATTTTAATTTCTTAATTTTCGTTTTAGATGGTGTGTTGCTGCTGGAAAATCCAAAAGGAGATAATACCCTGAATTTCACTGGACTTAAAGATGCTGTCTCCTGCATTTTTGGTCTCAAAAATTCCAAACTGACAGTTTTTAATGGAAACACAGGTAAATGGAGTATGACAAGGAAAACTGAAAGTGTTTCTAGCAGAAGCTAGGAGTCATTTACTGTATAATTATTTACTGTGTAATTTATATCTGTCTAGCTAGCTCTATCAAATTGACAAGAAAATGGGTAAGGAACTATTCCATTTTATAGTCCTTAGCTTATGAGACTGTGTTTATAGTCACATCAACATGTTTCCAAAAGCTGCTGCTAAATGGTGCTCATCTGTTACCTTGCTTCCATTGCAGTTCTCATCAGGACAAAATGTGATTTATTTCAGTGTTTCCACTGGGCCCAGGCTATGCTGGATCTTGATGGCGAGCTGCCACCATCCTTTCCATGCCTTCTTTTCCCTAATGCCTCAGTAGGCAGGGTGAGAACTTCAGCTGAATGCAAACTGTCAGCTGTAGAAGAAAAATGTTGCCTTTTCCACCCTGAGGAGAACCTTGAGTTCTGCATTTCTTCTTTTTTTTAGAAAAACCTATGGAATATTTTTGCAGCTTGAGCTTCGTTAAGGCACAAGAATGTTAAAAAAAAAAGGCAATAAACCCAAACACTATAAGAAATGGTAATTGGATGGCTACAAACCCTTTTATTAGTGTTTTTTTCATGGGAATAGTACTGAAGCACATCTGAGGGGGAGGTACTTGAATTTTGGGTTGCTGAGGATCACCAGTTCATGTCCAACAGTGACATCCATAAGGAAGTAGTCTGTGTGTCACTGTTGCCATCTCAGTCCTTGGTTTCCTTACTTGTCCTGTGCTGAGAATATTTCCAGGAGGGTTTTGGGGGTTTCCCATCTGGTGTCATCCATGAGCTCACTGTGATAAATCTTTCAGGTTGTGCTCAGCTCAGCTGAACAGTCCTGTCATACAAAAGGATTAATCTTTGCTTTCAGTCACAGGGGATTTAGGGGAAGTCCTTCAGTATCTTCCTCAAGTTCCAGTTGTGTTTTGAAGGAGGAAATGGTTTTCCTTGGAATTGTTTTCCAAGTAGGAGGGATAACAGTGTGGCCTGTGGCTGCAGAGGGGGGTCTGTGCTTATTATTCATTGTCACCACACATAGTAAGAGATGACCTGCAGAAGGCCCAGAAGAGTTGGGAAACTCCCATCTCATTGGGTTTATAAGTAGTTTGACTCCATATTTGGGGGTTTTCTGCCATTTTAGGATAAAAAGATGCAGCACAAATTCATTAATGCTGAAGTCCTAAAGAAAGTGGTGGAGAAAGTTGAAACCTTCCCTCTTCCTCTGCTGTAGCAATAAAGGCTTTATTCCTTTCCATGTCTCTTTTGCTCCTTAAGAATCATTTTGGGACTTCCATCTTGGCATCCTAATTTTCACTTTTCAATGTGTGTCAGTGGTCAGGGCAGAGCAGGGTATTTTCCTTGCCCAACCATTAACCATATGGAAACCAGATGGGAAACCCCCAAAACTCCCTTGGAAAGATGAGATGATCAAACTGGCTTTTGTTGCTGTTTGTCACATCTCAGACAAGGTATTGGCCAGCAGATGTGGCTCTCTGGGGAGTCACAGCTCAAGGCATGTGCCAGGAAGAGTCCTGAGGAGGTGTCAGAGAACAGGAGCAGAATTCCAGAGTTTGCTTTGGATCCAATCCCTGTGCTCTGTCTGCCCAGCCCTGGTGTGGGTGAGCTCAGGTGGGGCCTCCTGGTGATCCCAGGGCCTCTGGAGCTGAGCAGGGGTTGGGATCAGCTGCTGTGTCCCAGAGGAATTGCAGAGGGAGGTCGTGCAGTCCAGACAAGGAATTCCTGAATACTTCCCACGTGTGTTAATGAAATTGGGACCCAGTAAAACCATATTTCTGGCTCCTCATTCCCTTCCTGTGATTTCTAGGCTGTCTACTTTACTTGCAGTAATTTATTATCTTGTTCTCTAATTGTAATGAGGGTTTCCTTAGGGTTTTGCTGTGGCACAGGATCAGGCAGTTCTTGTATTAAGAGAGGCTCAGATAGGTCCTGTTTCTGATTTTCAGTGCAGCATTGGAATAATGGGCTAAACATTTGCTCCCCAACAGCCTGTTCAGGTATTTTGAGGAACTGCACAATCCCCAGACAAGGCTCTGGGACTTGTACTGACCTTCAGAAACTGAAAATAGATTTTGTCTCTTTCTGCATTTAAAAAAAATAAATTCCAAGGGAAGAAGCTGGGCTCAAGTCAGATGGTAAAAAAAGTTGTCTGTGACTTTTTTTTCCTCTAAATTGCTGAAAACTCTCTAAACTCCTTGTTTGTTTGGGATGCTTTTAGACTTGCACTCAGCTTTCATGGAGGTAGCCCATATTGAGAAAGATTAAAACACTTTCAACATGTTTATGGGGAAGAAATGAATCTGTAGATCATGTAGGGCTTAAAAAAAAGGGAGGGGCAAGGAAGGTGGGGCAAAAATCCCCCTACAAACTTTTTGATCTGTGTCTTATTTCATCTTTATGATTTTCAGATGGCTGATTTTTTTAATCTTCAGTTTTTAAAAGGCTGTGAGGCTGTAAGGTACCTTAGAGGGGAGCATTACCACTTAAACCCCAGCTGCAGGGAGAACTGAGTTTTAAAGTGATTTTGATGAGCACTTGTAATACCTGCTTGCCTTCAAGTCTGTTGATATATATGAAAAAAATGATCCATTTTTTCTTGCCCTTAGGAGAGGGTTCTGTGAACAGACTTTTCTGACAGCACTGTGCCTGAGCTCTTCCCTGGGAAAATGTCAGTGCTCCTGGAATGCCAAATGCTAATTTGTTAATTGGGCAAACCCCCATTAGTGCAGCTCTGCCTCCTTGCCCTGCATTGGATCCACAGAGATGCTGCCAGCTGGGGAATGGCAAACTGGGAGTTACTGGGGCCAGTGTTCCCAGCTCTGTCACCCCTGCTCCCCTGGCCTCTCTCTTCCTGTGGCCTGAAGTTGTGCTGGTTTAGGGAAAACCTGCCCCTGGGTCCCTTCCATTGGGTGAAATCTTGGTAATTCTCTCCACTCAGTTGTTTTCTTGCTTTCCTGAAAATAAAACCAAAAGCAAATCCCCTTCCTGTGCTTGAGCACGTGCCTGGCACCTCAGAGCAGGGTTTGGGTTTTGGTTTCTTTTTTCTTTAAACTGCTATAAATTTATATACAAATGTATAAAAGTTGATATTTAAAATACACATTTTAGAATCTTAGGTGCAGCTTGAGGTCTTTGTACTTCCTTGAGCAATATTGTGAATGCTCCCCAGTGCATCCCACTCTGTTCTGTGGCACTTGACACAATTTTGAGAGCGTGTAGCTTGTGATTGCTGTTCACCTTTTTTGTAGGGTGAAGTTTTTTGAGGGTTTGGGGCTTTTTTTGGGAGCTGGGTGGTCGGGTAAGGATTTTTTTATTATTATTTATACGTTTATAAACCTACAAAATGTATAAATTTATATAAATTAGGTTCCATGAGATTCTTTCAGGTGAACTGATAGAAAATGAGCTTTGTACAGCTTAGGCTCTGTGACATATGAATAGGGCTGCTATGGAATGAAAACCTGTTGGCTGGAGCTGACAGGTGCCTGTTCCATGTGTACAGGAACACACAGTTCTGACAAGACATGAAATGCATAAATTCTCCCTGGATTTGATCTCTGGATCTCTTTGCAGCTGAGAGTGATGTTATTCCTGTGTGTCTTTAATACTGTGCCCATCAGTGGCTCTGTTTGACCTCAAGGCTCAGGCAATGCTGCAGAATTCATTTTGGTCACAGGAATCTCATCAGCCTCTGCTCCCAGCACTTCCAGGGATTGCTTCTGATGTCCTTGGAGAACAGGGCTCCTGGTTTGGGTTTGGTCTTCCCCCATTCTCTCCATCTGCCTGGCTGGAGTCGTGCTGGATCTTGACCTGTGGTGGCATTACACACAGATACTCATGTAGGGGGCATTAATCCACGACTTGAATTTTTTTGGTTTGCTTTTTCTGGAGTTTAATATCTTTAATATTAATAAATATCCTGATGTTGCAAATTAACACATTCCCAGTGCTGCTTTGGCCAGGGGAGTCTGGGTGCAAGCAAAGATCACAGCTCTTCATGTAATGAGATAGGAATGGTTGGCTTGGGTGAGTAATTTCTTGCTTGTTTGAAGTTAGCTCACTATTTTTATTGTATAAGTCACTATGTGCATAAGAAATGTTACATAGGAGCTAATTTCCACAGCAAACTAAGCACCCCCTTTGTGTTATTATGAAAACCAAATATTTCTGCACAAATTCCCTTTTTCCAACAGGATGGGATTGTGAAGGAGGAGCCCCTGCAGCAGGGGGGTCAGGAGTGGGACAGCCTCCCTGTCAGCTCCTGGGGTGGCCTGACTGGTGTCACTTTGTGTTGCAGAGCTGCTGAAGCAGACAGACCTGCTGGGGCTCAGTGGGAAGACTCTGCACGTGACAGCAGGGTCAGCCCCTGCCCTGCCCAGCTCCCCCAGTGCCCTGCTCTGCCAGTACATCAACCTGCAGCTGATCAATGCCAAGCCTCAAGGTACGTGGGCTGCTGGGCTGCTCCTGCACAGCCTGGCCTTGCTGTCCTGCAAGCTTTGCCCCTGTTCACTGCTTGCTGCACAGGTGGAGGTTTTCATTGGTAGATGGTGATTTTTAAAATTTTTTTTCCCTAGTGTGTACTTTCTGATAAAAACAATGTTTATGCTTAGCTTTTCCCTCTGTTCTCCTAAGAGAAAAAGGTGAGCCAGTTTGAGATAAGGGGCAGTAGTTAAACGTGAGCCCCTGGGTGTTGTTTCCCTCTTTCTGACCATCAGCTCACCTGTGCAGCTCATTGTAGAAGGCTGAGTCTGAACCAGTTTGAATGAAGAATCAGCTCTTTACCAGGACATTGGGAACAGCCTGTGAAACATTCCTTAGTGCTATTTAAAAGCCAAATGAATTGTATTATTCACCTGCTCTGGGGTATGGAGGTGTGTGTGTGTGTAATTCTGTGTCCCAGCTGCTAATCTGGCACTCTGAAAGCTCACTCAGGAGCAGCTGAGTTGTTTCAGTAATTTACTCTTGCCCTGTGCCCTGGTATGAACCCTTCCTGACACTACTGAGAGCTTGCAGGAGCCAAAAATGTCGTTTTTACAGGGGTTTTGATCACCAGTAGGTGCTTGGTGAGTTTCTGCATGAAGTGGTTTCTATGTCCTGTTGAAATATTTCATGTTTCCCAGACTCTGTGTTAACCTGTTAACCCATGTAAAGAAGTTTTCTTCTGTTGGTCAAGCTCTCAGTCATCATTTGTATTTCTGGCTCTATACATGAACTTAGGGAATATCTGTAGGTTGGTATTGCTAATTTTTTCTCTCAGTACCATGAAGAAATAAAGATGAAATGGAAGAAGAAATCCTAAATTTCAGTTTACCCAGATAAATGATTTAATTTCTCCCAATAGTGATTCAGCTGTTTTATCTTGTCCAGAATGCCAGAAAGGAACAGTGGGAACTCTCCTAATGGAAAACCCTGTTGGTCAGAATGGATTAACCTACAAAGGTCTTCTGCATGAGACAGCAAAAGTTTTTGGGCTCAGAAGCAGGAGGCTAAAGCTGTTCCTGGATGAAGCACTAACTCATGGTAAGCACAGACCTTTGGTTTGCTCCTCTGAGGATCCTTGGAAGTTGTTGAGGAGCAGTTCATGTAACCTGAGATCCAGTTTAGTTACTAAATCCACACTGTTCACACACAGGTTTAATTCCACCAGGTAATTCAATATTAGCATAATAAAATCCTTTAAGCAAACATACAGATTTAGAAGTTCTAAGCTGTAATGCATTCCCCTCATGAAATGGCCAAGGCAAGTTGTGTAAAAGCTTTTTCCTTCTGCAGTGAAGGTCAGTCAGCAGAGGGAATGGCAGTGCCCTGCTGAGTGACTGACCAGTGAATCCCCTCCTGGAAGTGACTCTACAGCAGGAATATTTTAAGAATCTGTTTAGACTTGTAACATTCATATTGTTGCATTGTCTTGGAGAACTGGAATGGGTGGAAAAGAGTGTTGGATCTGTGTTGGAGCAGTGTGGGTAGGTGGGACTCAGTAGGGCTCAGCCATTTGGGATACCTGGGAAGCAGGAAGCTTCAGCACATGCTCACACGTCTGAAATGCTAAAGAACCCCCCCAAACCACTGACAGATGGGAAACAAAAATCTCTGATTCGTGTGGAAGGTGTGACTGAAGCTGGAGCCACTGGTGGTGCTGGAAAATTGGACCAGAGTGATTTGGGATTTCATTTGGCAGAGAGAATGGATTGAAAACTACGTGGTAAAAACCTAAAGAGCTCCAAAGAGGGATTCCTGCATTCAGGAGAATTCAGCTCTGGATGAAATGATGCCAAGGGTTCTCTCTGCAGTGTGCCACAGTGATGTGGTTTATCAGATCTTTGGGAGGGATCCATGACATTTATTGGCTTATCACACATTACCTGTCCAGAATTTGCATATCCTGCTCCAAGTGCCCATCTCAGGGTGGGCTGAGCTCCCTCAGGAGGTGCTGTCAGTGGGGAGGGCAGGAGGGGGCAGCTCTAGGGCAGCTGCTGTGAATTGGGGTCACTCAGCTCTCCAGAGGATTTAGGTGGGATATGTTGGAATCAGGAGGGGTTTTGTTGTGAATTTTTCTGTTTGGGTATTTTTGAGTTTTACTTCGTATGACCTGAAGTGTGTTTATTCAAAAGCCATTTCTGTAACTCAAGTGGATCTGCTGCTGATGAAACTTTCTGATGATAGTTTGAACAAATGCCAAAAATAATGTTTTGAGTGGTGTTAACAGAGAACTGGAGCCTGGAGTGTTTCAGCACCAGGGGTAAAAACCAAGAAGATGAACCACACTTGGTTTGGATAAACTAAAAGATATTTTTGTGTGCAGCCTTGCCCATGTGGGGATTCAGGCACTCAGGAACAAGGGATGTTAGGCACAGTTCCTCTTTAGTTCCTGTCATTGGTACAGCACCAGATGATTCTGTTCAGACACTGAAATAAGCACTGTAGGAAACTGCAGGGCTTTGAAAGAGGCCAGGAGCTGACAGGACAGGAAAATGTACAGGCAAAACAGCCTTTGAGGCTTAGTTGAAGTGAGGATTTTTAAAATGTCTTCACCTGAAAGGGAAGTGGATTAAATCACTGTAACATTTGTAGTATGGATTCTCTAGAACTGTTTAAACTTCAATTAAAGTGTATGAAGTGACAGTTCACAGTGATGTGAAAGATCAGATTTGATAACTCCTCCAAGGCCGAAACAACTGATTTGGTCTCTTTCAAACTCAGAACACAGAGAGATTGGTCCCACAGGTTTATTTGTGCAGCTCATGCCTTGTAGCCACATTTCTGCTATCTCAGATTTAATTCTCAACATTCACCTCCTTGAATAACATTTTTTAAGTTTAAACACTGGCATAGCTGTATTTTATCTTCACATCTCTTTTTTGTATGATAAATAAGTGCTGCATATGAAACACTTTGCTGCCTCTAGAAAACATTAGGTCAATTAATGTTTATCTATATTGTTGCAGCTTTGTAATGCCCTATTCATCTTCTGATCAATCTGTTCAAGGTCTTACCTTCAGAACAACAAAGTTCAGTCTCCTGGGTAGTTCTTTGTGGTTTATTCTAAAAAATGTATTTGCTGTTAACTGTTGGAAATGTTTGATGAAAATAGCCCATGAATTGGAAGGTTGGTGCCTGTTTTACAAAAAGGAAAAACAGTCACTTGGTGGAAGATGAGTTACTGGTTTTGAAAAGGTTATTTTTATAGATGTTGTCCATCCAGGCAATTGGGCATCTGCTGCCTATTGCACAGAGACTCCTCAGCTTTTCAGAAACAAACATGGTTTTGACTCCCTCTTTGTAATGTTGGAAAACATTCCAAAATAAATGTCCAGGTGGTGAGTGTTGCTTATTCCTGAGCTGGAGAGACACAGGTTCCAGGGACCTGATTGATCGTCACTGGGGATGATGGGGACAATGACGTGCTCCTGCAAAGCCCTTCCTTGGAGCAGTTGGCACAGAAGGGAGGGTGTCCCCACAGTCTGTTGATAAATCCAATTTCCAGTTCTTAAAACTAATTGTTGTTATAAACACTGTTGGAATTAGATTAATGTAAGTTCCTCATTTTTCAGGATCTTAAAAATAAATATTTAATTAGAGACTTGAAGACCCAAGTTCCCAGTTTGTTTGGCTGCTTCTGCAGACCAGACTTTTTTACATCCTGATGGAACATGTTCCTGGGAAGGAAGGTTAGTGAGGGAATAAAGCCCTAATTGCTGAATTGGATGATAGCTCCACTCTTCCAGCTCTGGGGATGGATATTCAGCTGCTTAGAGAGGAGTATTACAATGGAAGAGAACTCCTGAAAACATTGTGATCCATGAGGACTTCTCAGTTCTCTGATTAACAGATGGCTTTAAAAATCAGTGCAGATTCTGTGTGTTCAGTCTAATAATGAAATACTTTTCAAAGCAAGATGGGGCAAGGCACTGCAAAAGGGCTCCTCCTGAAACCCCCCAGCCAGTGTGGGTGTTACTAATGTGTCCTTTGTGCTAACACTGGTGCCAGATCTTTACATTATCTTGTATTTGCTTGGGTTGTCTGCAGGGGTTCCGGGGTGCAGAGTGACCCTGTGACCCCAGTCCTTGTTAATCTGGGTTTCACCTGTTCCTGTGGTTACACCTGGCAAATTTCTAATCACTCTGAACTTTCTTAGTGAAGAGGCCTCAGGGGTATTTGTTCCTGGGGTGACTTTTGTTCCAGGGCTGTTGGTTTTTTGTTCCCAGGCTGTACCTCACAGTACTCCACTCACTCTGCTCTCAGTGGGGCAGTTTGCTGCAGCTGAGGGGTGCTGGAGGCAAAGTCAGCAAGCACCAGGCTTCTTGGGAAAAAAATTCACATTTCACTATGTAATAGTGAAAGATTTCCAGCTCCTGCAAGCCTTGCAGGTGACTTTCCCTAGACACAAGTGGGATTACTCTGTGCTTGTGTTTCTTGAGTAATTATAACCCCTGAGTCAGCCTGTTGGAAGTGTCCTCTGTCCTTCAGAGCTTTGTTGGGTCTCTATCCTGTTCTTGTTCCAAACTCTGTGCTTGGAGCTATGGGAAGACTTAGGGAATTATCCTGTTTGGTAAGAAATTCTTCAGGCATACTCAGCAAGATTCCAGCAGTAGTTTTTCAGAGGTACTGGTGCAATCCTTGCTTTACATATAAACTGTTTAGGAGGGACTGTGACGTTCAGTGCATTGTGTTGTACTCTTCATACTGACTTCATATCACGCTGTTGGAGTTTTCTGAACTAGGTGCTGCTCTGTCAGAGCTGTGGGCTGATGTAGACTTTCAGAAAGTTCTACTTTGGCTCTCCTGCTCTTGCAGGGACACTCCTGGCACGTGGTGACCCTTCCTTTCATGCTGTGGGCTTTAACAGGAGGGAATTTCAAGCTGAGCAGTTTCTGTCACAGTCCCACTGTGGTGGAACAAGCAAAAATGTCTGAATAAGGCAAATTAAATTTTAAAAAGTTCATAGTTCTCCTGGTAAGCAAGAGCACTAACCCTGTTGTTTCTCTCTCCTTTCCTTCACTCAGAGATCACAAAGGATGTTTCTATGAAGAACCTGAACATGAAGACCCTCTATGTTCATGTCATACCCACCACAGCTGAATGTTGAGAATTCCAGATTTATGACCATGTAGACTTTTTTCCACAAGAAATGAAGTCAGAGGAAAATATTATGCTTTTAGATGAACATCCAAGTTGTGTATGGTACCTTTAACATCTCTAGTGGCACACAGGATGTTTTCTACTGGTGCATGTCTAATATGCTGCTCTTTGGTTTCAAATACAATGTATTTTCATTATGTTATCTTAATATGCTGTAAAAGCTGTTCAGAAACCTTAGATATCTATGCAGTAATTTGCCTGAGAGAAATGGGACTCGTACCTCAGTGATGCTGTTCTCTGCCTGTCCTTTGTGCAGAGGACATCTTTTCTAAACTCTGGGTTACCTACAAGGCTCTCTGATGTGTATTTGCCACCCCACAACAGCTTTGTAACTTATTTAAGGGTTATCTGGATTTGTTCATTCATACTCGCTGGGTTTTCATCAAGTGTGTGGCTGTTGGTTCCAAATACTCCCTGATTTCAACACTTGGAACAATAAATTTGCTTCATCTCCAGACTCTTGCTTCCCTGAGTTCAGAGTACTTTGCCTCCTTAGGATTTCTGAAGAAGAGGCCTCTTGTAGCTCCATGTGGCTCAGGAGCAGCCAGAGACACCTGAGGTGTGATGGTGCAGAACACCAGCAGCTGTTTGGATTCTGGTGCTGACAGGTTTGGGGGGTTGGTTTGTTCAGGGGCTTGGGGGAGGGTTGTTCTGATGCGTAAGCAGACTGAAAATAGTTGGGGTTTTAGTTCCAGACTGAAAATAGTTGGGGTTTTAGTTTTATAATACCCAATAGAACTTGTCAGGGTTTCAGTGTTCACTCGTGTACCTGCCAGCAGGGGCAGTAAGAGCCCGCTTTTGGCAGTGTTGGGGGAGTTTTTGCCTGGAGATTTAAGCACCTTTGGGTGTTGTGCACATCCCTGGGAGTCAGTCAGTGTGAGCCTTGGCTGTGCTCACCCTGTGCTGGGCAGGAGCTGCTGCCTGCACTGCTGAGAGCAAGGGGACACACACTGCAAACAGGGATCCATGGGGTAACAACCTGGCAGAACAGACTTGCTGAACATGTTTTTCCATTGCTCCGTGGTTTTCATCTTTACACTGTGAGCAAACCCCAAAGCTTGTTCATGATAACTCTGTATTAGTTGGAATAACTATAAGTAGCTGTTCTGTGTAACTCCTGTGCAGCAGTGGGCTGTACCAAAATTGTAAGGACTCCTTTGAAGTGAACCAACTTCCTGGCACTCAGCTTACAGAAAATTATTTTTATCAGTATTAAAAATGGCTGTGCCTCGAATCACTGGCCTGTCCAGGTTAATGAATACTGGACATTGCCCTCTACTTTTACCTGGAAGTCAGCTGGTTTTTATTGACATAGTGACATGGAAATCCAATTTGTATTGGTTTGTGGGGTTTCTTTGTCACATTAAAAATGTCCAGGTTTCATCTTCTCTGATGGCAAGATTGCTGTTCTGAAAGGAGCTTTGCTTTATTATTGATGGAGAATAAAGGGAGATGGTAAATGATTGCAACCTAACCTAATGACCCAGGAAAGGTCACAACATTGCTTGCATTTTTAAAGAGTTATTTGGGATTTAGCATTTTGGTTTGGCCTGTTTCATCTCACTCCCTTTTCTTCACTACACACACTTCATTCTTCTTTTTTCTCCTTTCCTTTCTTTTGGTGTGTATGTGTGGTTAGTTTTGTTTTTGTTTGTTTAACCTGGTTGCTTTTAGTGTCTCAGCTTTCTCTCCACATCAGCATAGTGCTCATGGGTTGTGAGGACTGGAACCCAGGTGTGCTCCAGCTTGCTCACATCACAGGGATGGAGATGCCCATAGATGCTCTTTTCTGTCTGGTAGGATCAGTAGAAACTGGCAGAGGGGAAAATTCCAAATACTTAAGAGAGGTAAAAGAGGAACAAGACCAGAGTTGATCAGAGGACACTGCTGGAAATGCTTCTGGGTCTATTAAGTTTACATCAACATTTACATAAGCAACATGTAATTAAAAACCATAATTTTGTGGCAGAATTATAGTTTAATTTTGCTTTCAGGTGCCACTGTTAGATGGCTCTGATCTCTTACCTCTAAAGCAGTGAATGTTAGGAACAGGCTGTGACCCATTTGGGTGAACTTGTGCTGTCTCTGCCTTCCTTCTCCACATCCATTTTTAGTATTCCTTTTTTATTATTCTGGATAATATCTAATCATTGCATGAGAGAATTTATCTCTTGGGATCTTGAAGTGGGGAATGTTTCCTAGTAATTTTTTTTATTGAGGTTTCTTAATGCACTTCTGTAACATTATCTAGGTTGGGCTAATAATAGTGTCTTGGTTTGATGTGATATTCTTCAGGATTTATGTACTTCAATTAGCTTCCCTCTTAAATAGCTTGTTACACAAATGAGGTCCCAGACCAGTGCTGCATGGAGAAACCACGACCAGGGCACTCCCAGAGCTGTGCCACAGCATTTGCTGGATCTGGAGGAGTTTAGGTCCTTGAATCCTGATGTTGTTGCCTCTCACCTGGTGGCAATCCAGCTCTCCTCCTGCCTGGAGTGTGTGCAGCATCCAGGGCTCTGCTGAGCCAGCTTTGTGCTGCTGGGGAGCAGAAGGTACTGAGACAAACCAGATCCATTGTTATATCCAAAAATCACAGTGCTGGAGCTCAGAAGAATGGAGACAGCCCCCAGCCCACATGCCCTCCCCACTGAATCTCTGTGAGCTGGTTTGAGCTCCAAGTGATTTGCTCTGTCCCAGTTCCACCAGGTTGGGATTCTGTGACTGATCCTACTTGGCACCCTTGGCAAGGAGAGGGCCTGGCACTGAGCAAGGCTGAGGACAGGAGGAAATCCTCAGGTTTGGCTGAGCTAAACCAGCCAAGTTCTGTGACAGGATAGCAGCAGGACTGCTCCCTGTCACTCCAGTCCCTGTCCTTGCTCAGGTGCCACCACTCTGAGCGTGGGCCAGGCTGGCTCCAGCCCAGAGTCCCCTCACTGCCTCCCCCAGGGTGAGGTACAACAGTCAGAGCTGCATTTCTGTCCTGCCTGCATGCAGGGAAAAGCAACTGGAAGTGTCCTTCTGCAAGTAACTTCCAGAGAGAAGAATGGTTTTAAAGATGGAAAAATAAACAAATTTCTCCTCATCCTGCAATGAGTTGAGTAGCAGCTGATCAACCTTTCAGCCCTTTTGCAGCTCAGGATCTTTCTGATTTCTGCCAGCAGCGGTGGAGTTCAGCGTTATCATTACGGGTAAAGCACAAAGCAATTATTCACTCTGTTAAATAATTTCTTGCTCTTTATCTGATTTCTTACAGGCTGGACTCTTGACACTGATTAAGCAGATAGAAAATACACTGTCTGCAGCTGCATTACAAAAGGTGACCTGCAAAATAGCCTCAGATAGTTCCCCTTCACATCTTTCTTCCCCAGCATGAGCAGCACAGCACCATCCACACACAGGAGCAGCTTTGCACTGGGAGCACAACTTTGCTGAGTTAATTTTACTCTTGCTGTGCTGTGAGTGGTGGGGAACTGGGCTTGGAGGGAGGGACTGTCTTCAATTATCTAATGTTTTCCCCAGTTAAAATGTTTATGTAACAAATATAATTATAGCTTTTATGTAATTGGGGGGAGGGGGGGGAGAAGGTTCCTATTTCAGTATGTCTGGGTATCTCAGTTAATTTCCAGTCTCTCTCTGTACAAAGCTTTAATTAGGAGGTCACAAAGCTCCTCAGAAGACTTCTAAAGTCGCTCATGTATAGAATTAAAATTTTTCCTGAAGATACTTAATTTTTAAGACTTTCTTGAGAGTTCTGTAAACACTATCCTAATTCTGCAATTTGTTCTAGATATCTTTAGTGTTCAAAACAGTGAAAACAGTTGAAATTTCACAAAGCAAAGTAATGTACAAGCAAAATGTACCCTGGCACTTAATATTTGCTGTGTTTGATCACATATGACAGCTGTGCAGAGGGTGCTGCCACGGAATACCATTTGTGGTCTGCCTGAAGGACAAATATCCTTTAGTTTTCAAGTCAGCAGTTTTGCAAAAGTGAAGACTATCAAAATGTAGACCTAGGATGTGTGTTCTGTGATGAATGTGCTGGCAACCCCCAAAATCATGGGATCTTTGGGACTTCATTGCTTATGGATGTTGTGTGCCAGGCAGTGCAAGTGGGAGGAGATGAGGCAACATGGAAAAATTGACATCTTAGACTGCAGATCTTGCTGATGGTACAGTCTAAACAAACAAGGATGAAGGATCCTGAATATTCCTGAAGACAGTGTTTGTAAGATGAAAAAGAAAAATTGCTCACTGTCAGCTGAATGAGCCAAAACCCAGGCTCAGGCTCTTGGAAACCAAGAGCTTTACAGCAAAAGGAGTTGCCACAGATTTGTAATTAAACAAGGACTAATAATCCCATATCCTTGCCAAAGAACACAAGTACCAAAAAAAGCAAGTGCTGTGCTGCATAAACAGGATTGTCTGGAAGATGATGAAGTAATCTTTCTACTCAATTACTGATAAGGCTCCTCCTGCAGCCCTGTGTCCAATTTCAGGAACCCTGTGATGAGAGAGATGTTGACAATTTGGAGGGAGGCCCATGAGGAGAATCAGGAATAAGTTCTGGCAAAGATGTTTTGTGGGGAAAGATGGAAGGAGTTGGCATGTTTAGTCTACAGCAGGGAAGACTTAGGGTGAGATATGAGGAGTTTCCAATACATAAATACTAATTGCAAAGAGAATAGTAATGAACAAGTTTTCAAGTGGCTTGCAGTGAAATGGGATGGGAATTTAGGACACACATGAGGGGAAGCTGCCTAAGAATTAATCTGTCCCTAGGATGGGTGGAAAGTGGATTTTTCTGACTCACTTTTAAAATTTATTTTGTCACTTTAGGAAATGATCGAAAAAAGAATTCTTGACAAATTTCAGCCTGTCATTAGCCCATAAAAATTACTGGATACAAGGAAAGAAACTGGTTGTTAGTTCTAAAATGTGCTTTTGTTTGGATATCTGCAATAATGTGTTGATTACATTGATGTCTGAACACCTCTGTGGCACCCTGTGGCATCCTCAGCTACTGGATATACAAGCCAGACACAAATGGGTTTTGCTGGCAATATTTGGGTACCTTCAAGATTCTCTCATTCACTTGGTGTTAAACACCCTCTAACTTAGACCAGCTCTCTAAGAGGAATCAAAGTGACAGAAATAAAGACACAGAAGGGGATTAAAACCCCAGAACAACAAAGGTTATATTTATTTTTCTCTGTGATGACTATTGCCCCAAAGGGCAGTAGAGGGGACAAACCCAGACTCTGGAGCATTTACCTTATACTGCAAATCCCTGGATGATGCTGTTAGTTTGTGGACTTGGCAGGAGCTTACTCCCAATCTTAATTCTGCAAATTAATTAGGAAAGTGTCTCAGGTTCCCCTTTTTTAATGGTCTCTGTAAAAATTGCCTTTCTCAGCTGCTTTGCCCTCCTCTCAGGGATATAAACTCACAATTCAATACTAACAGAGGAGATGAGCTGGTAAACAGCCACAGGTGTTTCTATTTCCTCCACCTAAAATTAAATTAAGGAGAAATTGAGTATCTCTTTGAGGAAAAAAGTCCCAAAGCAGCCATGTGAATGTGTCTGACACAAGCAGTGGTGTGGGGGTGTAAGCACTGGTGCCATGGTACCAGCACATCTGTATTGACTTGTTCCAGGGCTATTGATGGGCAGCACTTGGATTTTTTTCTAAGCTCTGTTTGCTGCTCAATGCCTGAATTTTATAATAGAGAGTTCTGAATCTCAGTTTTACAGAAGGCCTTGAACCTCTTCCCCTCCATGGCTGAGCCACTGCCCTGCAAACTGTGCTTTTGCTTTGATGCCCTTTTGGGACTACCTAAAAACAGAGGCCAGACAGAATTAAGGGAATAAAAAGCTGCTCTATTTATTGAAGGGCCTGCAGGTACTTTTCTGGCAGATAAAGCCCCCCAGGGGCTGCACCCAAAAATGGACAACAGGTCACAGGTTTTCACACTTTGATCAGTTTGGTTCATTTGCACATTGGGGGTTCATCTTCCAATTCCAGCTTCAGGTAATGAAGTCATTCATCCCAAGTTTGCTGCCCCCAACTCACTTTTGTTTCCATCTCTGGGGCCTGAGGCAGTGAGGTGTCCTTGACTGCCAGGCCTGGAGAGGAATTGTTGTGTCTGACCAGAGTGGGGAAGCAGCAGCTCACACTGTGTGTGGAGTTTAGAGTTACACACTAAAGAATTGCAGGATTACAAATATATGAAAAATGTAAAAGATAAAATCCTAAGGCATCAGCTTTTAGCACTTCTGTATATTAGCCAAAAAACACTGACTTATTTCAGGCTATACATATTCCAAAGAGATGCCTTCCTCTCCCCGAGGAAAACAGCAAAGAACCAGTAACATCCATCATTTTAAAAATGGAAAAGCCTACAAAAAGATCCTGCAAATAGAGACTTAATGGTCTGTGTCCAAATCCCATTTTGCTATTGGTACCATGAAGTACGAGACACAAACAGCTCACTGGGAAGAACAAGAGTGGTCTCAGCCAAACAGAGCTGCACAAAATTGTCAAATATTTACTTTGACTTGGATTATTGTGTGAAACTCTGTTTTCAGCTGCTCCCTTGGTGGATGCACAGGCCTGTATGGGGTAGATTTGATAGATGTGCTAACCTGAGGTTGCACAGCACAGCCCTGAGGATTCCAAAGCATTGCTCCCTGCTCTGTGTTTCTCTGGGCTGGTTGGCTGCTGGTGAGAATGTTGTTCTTTGAGCTGCTTCTGGCACAGTGGATTTTCTTTGCAGCCTTTCCATTCCAATTTCTTGTGTGTGGACTCCAGGGATTCTCACCCAAAGCTACATTTGCCAAGCAGGACTTGTCCGAGCTGACACAGAGAGGCATAAATGTTATCACTGCTGCAAGAGGGTCCAGCCTTAACACCTTTTTTGTTTTCTCCCCACCATTAGTGACACACGTGAAACTTCTTAAGGCTGGCACTTATTTTACTTTGCTATTTGCCAGAAAGGCATTCTGCAGCTGACAGTTCAATCACGTGTATTTATATTTTTAAACATCCTTGAAGACCAGGGTCTTGGTCTGTCCCAAGGCAATTTCCACTTTCAGATTTCTGTTGTGATGTGTAGAGAAAAAGTTGATAAACTCTTTAATTGCATCATGCATAAAGAATTAAGTCATTGAGGGGGGAAAAATCCAAACTCAGGATTTCTTTTAAGGCAAAGAAATACGCTGATTATTTTGTAGATTTGCATTTTTAGAAGTGAACACAGGAGCTTGAAGCCTGTGAGACTTGTCCTGTTTTTCCTTAGCTCAGTAGCAGAGTGCAGGCTCTGGCTGCTGGATCCTCCTACAGCTGCCATTCAGAGCCTGTATCCAAATTAATCTTTGTTAGATGATGTCAAAACAGCAACAGAGAAACTGACCCAGGAGTCAGTGGTGGCAGGTTAATTCTTAAATAATTGCCATCACCAGAGGAGAGGGAAGGGAAAAGGAATGAAGTGGTGGCAAAGTGAAAGATTCTCATGCAAGTGTATATAATAAAGAGAAAGGGAAGATAAGGGCACCAAACACAGAGTACATGGAGTCTCTTTTTTGCAAGGTTGTCTCCTTAAGCTGCTGTTTTTTGAGGTATTAAGGGTTGCAAGAGGCCAAAGTAATTTACATGGGGCAATAATATCAAACAGGTTTTATACTCCTTTGTAATAACATGCCTAAAGTATTGCCAGTTTTAAAGCCTTTTCTTACATGGAATAATCACTTTGAAAAAATGTATTATTCCCCAGCAGTAAAACCATGGAAAAGCTGCAATTTGTTATATTAAGTCAGACATAGCAAAAATAGAGAGCATGATACAAAGAGGTACATTTGGGGGAATAAATTTTTATAACTGTTGGCCAGACCTACGTAACTTAACCAGGAGTTTATCCTTTGGAAATCAGGAGCTCTGTAATAATGCAACACAGCACAGTAATGTGTACAAACAAAAAGACTGTACAGGTGAGGAGACATTAAGCCAAGGAAAATGAATAGTTGCACTGATTAAAAATATTTTAAAATCAGTGATTAAAGATGAAGGACTTGAGAGCTGTGGTTACTGGAACATGTACACTTGTCTGAGTGTCATGTAGGGTTTTCTGTTCCATTGTCTGTTTTAGTAATGACTAAGAATAATATAAGAATGGCATTAAAAATCACTTCCCACAGCTTACCTGTATTTGCCATTTTGGGAGACAACCATCTAACATCCTTCATCCTCTCATTGTTTACATAAATTTGTAAGGAAGACTTAAACCTGATCTGCTTCTGTCAGCTGAGGGTGAAACATTGTCCAGGAGTTCTCAGCAGAGCTGAGTTACTGAAGTAACTTTTTAATATCACAAATACAGTATTTTTTCAGGCACTGCTAAAGAAGAATGTGATTTTTTTTCAACCCCCTGAACTATTGCCTCTTTCACAAATGGATAAACAGAAGCAACTCTTACCATGGTGCTCCTTGTGGGGATGGAGGGCTGGTTCATGCCTTCTCCATTGCTCCACAAGAACAGGGAATAAAGCAAGGAATAGAACATTCTCCTTTTGTGGTGCTGCAAGGATGGGAGTTTGTTCCATTCTTGGTGTCTCTATTCACTCACTCTTTGCTTTGCCCTGTGGCTGATAAGGCCTGACATTAAAATGAGGTGTAACAAAAGATGGAAAGGTGAAGTGACCTGGAGAACCCCCAGGTTTGTGTGCAAAACCTCAAACTGAAAAGGGTCAAAGGGTTGGGGTTTTCCTTCCCCTTCTTCACCTCCTTCCCTCCCATTTGCTCAACTATAAAATGCTGCAATATTTCACAGTCATTATGGCAAAAATTGGTACCTGGAAACCTTTGCAGAGTCTTTGTTCCTCCCTGTGCAGAGCAGGATCTGTTGAAGGCTGCAGCTTGGCGAGGGGCACCTGAATACACGAGCACCACTTTGCCATGAGGAAGGAGAGTTTACTTGTCTTTGCACACTTCAAAGTTGAGTCATTTCCTATAAATACACTGCACATAACGAGGATTTGGGCATGAAACAGTCTGTACTAGTGTTTTAAGAACCAATTTTGTATTTTTCATACACTTGAAATACTTGCCAGGCTAATCTTAGAGTGCCTGTTCAAGCTTAGCAAGGTCAAATAAGTTCTTTGTGCAATCACACACGTAAGTTGTATTTAACTTTTCATTAACTTTTCAGTGTGCTAAAAAACATGCATAATTCATTTCCCTGCTGTTTTTATGTAACCATATGATAAATGAAAAGGAGGGTGGGGGGGGAGAAAGATGAGAGACTGTGAAGCTTTGTCATGTGTGCCTAGCACTGAGAAACAACTAGCCCTGGCAACTCAGATCCTGGTAAGTTACATAATTAAAAGAATATTAATCTGTACTAAGTACATCTACCCCAACACCCCCTTAGAACTGGAATAATTACTGCTTTAGTGGAGACTCTCTGATTAATATATGTCAGTGCATTAAAGTAAGTAATGTGTGTGTAGTCTGTGAGAAGTTTGAAGGAGTAGATGAAGATTTCCTGGGTTTTGGTGGTGTTTTTTTTTAAATTTTAATTTTATTTTATTTTATTTTATTTTATTTTTTTGCTGGGCTATGGAAGGTGGGTTTTTTTCAGGTTGGGCTTACTCTTGTATAATAAAACAACCTTTTAGAAATATTGTACCTTCATACCTGGGTGTGCTTTCTTTGATCTTAAATAACTGAATATACCCTTAAGCCTGTCTTCTGTGCTTATAGGCAGGTTACAGGATGGTTGTAACCTCTGGGCAGGGCTGCTCTGCACTCTGTGAGTTAAATGCTGCTGCATTTAAACCTTGAACATTTGCCTTAGCACAGAAATCCCTGGAGTTTCCTTACTGAAGCTCCCCTAATGCTGACTCGAATGTGTATTTTCAATTTTGCCAATTGTTAGAGACTAAATGCAGACACAACTAATGAGCATTGGTTTAACCAAGAAAGAAACCAGAGACAGGAGAGAACTGAAAGAGGAAACAGAGATAACTTAATTTCCAGGACCAAGGCCTGGCTGCCTCCTTCCGCTGAGAGCAGCACAGTCCATCTTTGGGACCTCACTCTGTGCAGAGAACTCCTTTCTTCCTCACAGAGAGAGAAAGGAAAATGTCTGGAGTGATCAGAGCTACTGGGGAGAAAGTGATGGTGCTTATCTCAACCTGCTCATTCCAGGCTAAAACAAATTATGGAACTGCAAAGAGGAGGATTTCTGAAAGACCCAGGGACTTTTTATTCTGAGCAGTCATCCCAGAACTGTTCTGGCAAGTGGTGATGGCAGCCCACCCACCACGACCTTTTCAAGTGTTGTTCCAGCTTTTGTTTTCCAGCATATCCCAGTTCACTGCTGCTGCTGAGATCCAGGCTGTCTGTGCATAACTGGGACAGCTGGCTGTGTGAGGAACATTTGTGCTTCCCACATTCAGGAAAGATGGGACATTAGATTTTTTTTAAAGTTCTTCAATCAAAAATTGTTTATTTTGCTGAGAGTCTTAAATTGTAATGGGATATATAAAAGTAATATTTGCCTTGTTAAGAAGTGTTTGTGAGTGAGGACAGAGCGTGCATCAGCCTGGGAGCAAGAGCAGCCCAGCAGGACAAGACTTTTTGCAGAGAAGCCTAAATCATTCAAATCCCATTTTAAGAGAAGGGGCTGCCAGTCCCTCCATCACCACTTGCCAGAACACTTCTCCCAAGAACTTGTATGTTTGGGATTCACTTACATATAACAAAAAGTTTAAATTATCTCTAATAGGTCATTAAGTCTTAAAACTTCAGGGGCTGGGGGAATTTTTTTGTACAATGCTTTGGCATTCTGTGTCACACACTATTCCCAAGGTGATTTTGATCCAACTGTCACTGGGAAACACTAAAGGTAAGGGAGTATTAACAAGATCAGTAAGTGCAGAAACTCAGACCACTCCAGAAAAGCATTTTAAAATAAAGTTCATCACAGAGTTTATCCATGAGTAATTAAAAGTTGTGTAGACAGTTTTACTGAGAGAAAAACTGTGGTTGGGATGCACTTTGTCAGTATATTGGTGTTGACAAAGTTCAGGTTTAAAGCTTCAAATGACAATTTTAATATTTATAGAAATAAATAATCAGAATTTATTGGCTGAGGAAAAAAAATGAAGTTGTTTTTAACTGGGAGTAGTTTTTTGTCTAAAAGTTCCAGATCAATATAAATCAATATGTTGCTGAAATGCTATAAGGATACAGAAGGTTGAATGAAAAATAAGAAAAGGTTTGTAGATCATCCATCTGTAATGTAATCCACATGCACATTTTTTGCCTTTCTGCTGTTTGCACTCACAACTATAATATATGCCCAGGATAATTAGACAGATATATGGATTTAACTGTAAAACAATATCAGAGGTTAATTCTTAATTAATCCTTAAGTGCATAATTTAGGTGTGTAGACACCTTAAATTCTCTCTCCAGATAATGGAGAGGTGGAAGTGGGGATACTGAAGGCTCTGAGGAGGTTTGGAATCACCATCTGGGTGTGCTTATTCCTCTTTTCATTGTTTTATGTCTGTGAGTATGCATAAATATAACTATGACTATAAATATAAATCCCACTCTTTTCAGAGCTGAAGGCTGCAGGTGAGGTCACACAAATGCCCCTGCTGAGCCATGGAGGGCCTCAGTGCTGCTGTTTGACACCAGTTAAACCTCATCACCCCTGGGACAGCTCAGCCCATCAGGACACGGGTAACTGTGGGATTAATTAGGGAGTGCTGGGTAATTGTGGGATTAATTTGGGAGTGTTTTGCTGGGAGGTGCCCGAGTCTGACAGGAGTGCCCGTGTTCATCTCACCTCAGGGCTCACTTGTGGTGCTTGTGAGGAGATCCAAGGTGATTATTTATAGAGTGCACTGAGAAATAAGCACTGGCTTCATTTGCAGGAGTTCTGGCCAGAAGCTGGAACAGTGAAAAAGCAGATTTCACCGTTGATAAATTGCAGAGCAGCCTAACAGCATTGTTAACTTCCTTTTGCAGTGACATGGGTCTCCTGAGTGCATCCAAGGGCTTCCTGATTGTTTTCTCTGGCATCTATGACTTAAAGCAATCACTTAAAATGCATGTTGGCAGATTTGCCTTGCCCTGCTGCTGGTGTTAATTAAGACTTGAAGTACGAAAGGTGAGTGGGCTTCCTAAAAAAGTACCTAAAGAATTGTCATTTACAGCCTTCAGTCCAAAGAGGATACTGTAAAATGTTATTCTCAAGCAAGTGAATTATTCTTACCCAAAAAGCAGCAAGTTAAATCTGGGATTTATAAAATGATGACAGGGACCACATCTAGGTTTGGTTTGCCTTGCTAAATTCACTTCATTTGCAACATGAATTATATGTTATTAATAAATATTTTCTTTTAGGTATTTTTGTGTAGTATTTTTTTCTGGGAATTTCTGCTGCAACCACTGATGACAACTAGTATTTAAATCAATTATTCTGCTTCCCCTTGGGAAGCTGCTGTAGAAAGTAAGGACTGACTTTTAAATTTATAGGAATGTTGAGACAAGTTTGCCAATACTCAGCTGGTTTTCCTGTACTGACCTTTAGCTGCTGCTTTGTTTTCACTTTTTAAAAAAATTTTATTTTACTCTTGTTTCTGAAATGCTCTACATCTCATGTCCAAGGGTTTAATGCTCTGCCACATTCAGGATCTTTGGTACTTGCACTAATTTTGCAAACTGGTGCCTATTTCAATCTATCAGGATTTTTCTTGGAAAACAAAGTAGAAAAAATAGTTGAAAAATGAAAAGCAGAGGACCATGTTTGAGATTATTTGTGATTATGCTACAACTTGAAGTTGTCTTTTCTTAACTGTAAAATAACAGTGCTGTGACTTAACATTTGGTAATTCACCATCTTTTGTCTCTCTGAGTGTTTTCAAAGTTTTTAATCCAACACTGGGTCCACTTGAGCATTTTCCCTCAGGTACTTCCTTGTTAATAAATAAATAAAACAAAATATCTAAGTTGTTCTCAAAGCAATGTCATACCAAAATTTTTACTTTTGCCAACTGATTTCTCACAATAACCTGTGGTATATAAAGTTTGGGGTTTTTTTAAAGCAGTCTTGTTGTATAACTTAAGAGGATTGTCTTGGTGTGTTGCAGAAAGGTTTGGATATTGCAAAAAGCTCTTTTGCACAATTTACCCTGTGTATATAGAAGAACTGTGTGACTGCTAAGGAGTTCAGGGGTCAAAAAAGTTATTCTGCCCCCTTTTATATACATATAATTAGCAGATTATGACAAACCAAGTCAGATGATGCATCTGGCAAAACTAACTTGTTGGCCCTTTCAGAAAATATATAATTTTAATATTCTGTTCTCTCTATTCACCATATTCTTCGGACCTTTTTTGTGATGGCTTTGGGCTTCTTTTGACTGGTAGGGGGTTTTAATTTAATTATTTTAATTTTTTCTAGAATAAAAGTGTTGTGGACACCCCCATCCATTGAATTCTAAATGTGGGAGAAAACGGCCTTTTATGCTTTTCCTGACAAAGTGCTTTTGGTTGCAGGATCATCAACTTTATATTGTGTTTAGCAAATTACAGCTTGAGAATCGTTTCTGCTGGGGAAGCACCAGATTTTTGATATTATTTGTTAGAATTGATAAAGAAATCAATTGGTAACTTTTAATCAATCTTATATTTAGCCAGGGTGAGCAGTACCAACAGCATGGGAACTTTGTGTCTGACCTGTAGAACTGCTGGACATCAAGTGGAAGTGGAAATCCCTCAACTTTTAGTGTGGCTGAAGCTGGGCCACAGCAAGGTCACTTCATGTAAGTGCAAACAAAATGTGCCCTTTGCACTTGAATGTTTTTACTTTAATACTGAATTGGAACAGCAAAATGATGGTTCCAGAGTATCCCAATATACCTAATAATCCTCTGGTCAATCTGTATTTTTTCAAAACAAAGCTGAGGGCAGGTTTTTGTTATCTTCCCCTGTAGTGTATATGATGTTGAAACATTAAATGCGAAATTCAATTTCCTCATGCTGGTTGCTATAAGACATCATGGCAGTATCACAGACTTTTACTGGCACAGCCTTTGTCTGGCATTGCTTTTGCTCTTAAAACCAGCAGATATTTAGGGCTGGTTGGCTTTTCACTGGCAGGCTGGTGCGAGGGTGTGAAATTACTGCAGGAGATCTCACTGGCGATTCACAGGGATACGTTTTCTGCTCTTATCAGATGCTGGACTTGTGCCACGGTTTGGTGCCATTTGATACCATGGGAGTTTTTTCCTCAATAGAAGCTACAGCTGGGCCTGAACATTCTGGTAATGGAATGTCCCAATTTGTTAGAAAAGAGTCAGACTTGGTGGCTGGGAGTCCAGAGTGGGCACCCCAAATGTCCTCCCTACTGCTCGTGTTTCACACGGTTCCATGGTGTGGGGGAACCACTCCTGGTACCACCTCTGTGCCTGAAGCATCAGGACAGCTTTTAGGATTGCACTTTGCTCTCTTGATCCACAAACTGCTGCATTTTTGGCAGATTCAGTATTCTTCACTTCCATTCTCACTGTGGCACCAACAGCAGTTCAAAGATGAACCCTTCAAGTGCATACGGGCTCATGGGATGGAAGATGTTGTGTTTACATGTAATATCAAGACAGCATAGTTGTGTCCTTTCACACACACATCTGTTTTTAGAAATTTCCTAAAGGAGGCTGAAATACCAATAGCTGTTCAGCTATTATAATACAGCCAAAATCTGTTGCTGAACTGGCATCCATTATCACTTTTTTCCTGAAATTTCCTTGAAAGTCCTCTCCTGTTTAGTTAGTGTGGGATTAAGGTTGTGAAAATTATGTGAAGCTAAAACCTGAGAAGAACTGTGTGAGAAGGTTAAGTCGCTATTAGGTTATTCAAACTTGAGGGAAGCACAATGCCAGAGTTCAGTCATTACATGATCTCTGCTCCTTTACATCCTCTTGGCAAAGTGGACGCCCCCCACTATGAACATATTCCCCCCTTCATCAGAAAATGAGGAAGAATTCAAAGGAATCTCTAAACATCACCTTAGGCGAGAGGAGGTGCAATGAACTTAGGGAAAAACACAACACAAATGGTCCTAATCTCTAAAATATATTAAGAAGTGTTAAATTTAGTCATTAGTAGATGTTGTTACTGTTAACATCACACTTTAAGTATTTTTAAAACCTGTATGCAAGAGGTTGAGTTCCTAGAAATGCTGTAGTAACAGAAAAGATGTGCTGAGACCCCTGTTGTGTACTCTACAAAAATATGGGGACAGCTTCTAAAGTTGGCAGAAATGTACGAAATTCTACTTCACTGTCTGCATGGGGAGAGATTTTCATAGGCAGAAGATCTTAAAATGAAGAAATCTGCTCTGTCACTCATTGCTTATCACAAGTGATGAACAGCCAGACACTTCTGCTATTTCACCGTGATTGACAAAATCAGTTGTAGGGGCTGAACATCTGAAGGTGGAGAGGAAGCAAGGGAAGCAGTAATTTGTTTGTGCTGCTCTGGGGTTGTTTATTCCAGCTGCAGTTCCTGACCCACTGAGGATGTTCTGATGTGAGGAATCACATGATTGAGGCTGTCCTTCTGTGTGAGATTTAAACCCTGAGCTCTGCACTGTGAGCCTGGGTGTTTAACAGGTATATCTGTGTGTGGAATTCAGGATTTCTGTGAAAACAGTCTGGAGGATGTAACGTTTTTTGGTGCAGCACAGAATTACCAGTGAAATGAATTTGCAGGCAGCTAGTAAGGGTGTACATCTAATGCTTTTCAAATGGCACTCCAATCATCTGCTGTAAATGATTAATAAGCACAAGCTGAAAATAGCACTGCATTTACCTAATGTTTGCGTGATTATTTTTGTAAACATTTCATTCAGGCTTTCTCTGCCATCTTTCTAAGCATTGTCAAAACAAAAAATGCTGCTATTCTTGATTAGTTTTTCTCAGTTGGTTTGATCTTCCTCATGACCCAGGGAAATGTAGCAGGGGAATGCACCCTTGTTCACTCTCACTTGACAGTAAGCATGTGGTTTAAGATCAAATGAGAAAACCAATCTAGATAGTTGTAGAATACTTACAGGTTTCTGATTTTCTTCCAAAGCTGGTAACTGAACTTGGTGAGACCTGCAAGTCTGGATTTTGTTAACAAGCTTGTCTGAAAGCTCTACAAATACACTGTCACATCTTCTCCTGGGTTTCAATAAGTTAGAAACAGTTTTAAAAGATGTGGAGGGATTTGTACTTTCATGTTGGCTGTCCTACTTTTTCCTTTAGTCCTTGCTGAGATAAGGTTAAAACTGGAATTTAAACGGTGTTAAGGAAGAAGCCAAGATAGTAATCAGAATATAATTAACAGTGTATCATCTGTCAAACAACCAGGGCTGGGCAGTGCTGCTATTCACCAATAAAAAGTGGTGGAATACTTCCAGTTTTCCAAGTAAAACGCTGGTGTTGTTTGCTGTAGCAGTCTACAGGTGGTGTGTGATGTGTGTGCATCCTTTACACCACACAAACCCCCACCAAATATAGTTTTCTGCTCTTCAAAATCCCCTCTGTCACCGTTCTGCTTTGGAGACATTTGGTAACTGGTTTTAACCCTCCGGGTGAAGAGATTGTGTGGCACAAGAGAACTGTTATGAAATCTAACTTAAGCCCATGTGTAAAACTGTACGTGTTGGTTAAATACTCAGCACTAACTACTCTGGCAACATTTCCAAGATGCCATCCTCTTTGAGAACAAAAGTAGTGTCTTCAAATCCAAGTCACGAGGTGGGGTTTTATTACTGATTTTCTAAATCTGGAATGCTGTTGCTCAGTCTGTGTAGCACACATTATTACCTGTATGTAATCATTCCATTTTTTTACTTCCCCAGGTGCTGTGTCCCAGGGTGGGACCCTCCATCTCTCAGAATCCGCGTCAAGGCTTTCCCCTTGAGATTTTTGCAGAATTCTGGCAGAAAACTGGCGAGTGATAAGGGAGGGGAAAAAAAAAGAAAAAGAAAAGGCAAAAGAAAGGTGGTGGTGTTAAACGTTCGGTGCTGAACAGACGCGGCTGAGGAGCCCCAGAGCCGCCCTCACCTGCGCGGAGCCTCCGCACGGTTCCGGCACCGCATCCCCCGAGGGTCCGCGCACCTGAGGGAGCCCTGAGGGAGCTCTGCGAGCCCTGCGGAGCCCTGCGGAGCAGAGCGGGGCGCGGCGCAGCCTCTCCCCGCTGAGGGGAGCCCCAGCCCCGCCCGGGGAGGCTCGGCTCGGCTCCGGCACCTCGCGGGGTGGGGAGAGGCGCTGCCCGCCCCCCCTCAGGGCTTCCCCGCTAAGTCTGACGGAGCCGCCGCCTCCCAGCGCAGCGCAGCGGCCCCGGCGCAGGAGGAGGCGCCGTGCGCGGCCCGAGTCCCCGGGCGCTGCCGCCGGTGAGGGGACAACGGCGGCTCCGCGCTCCCGGCGGCTCCGCTCCGCTCGCCGGCTCAGGTAGGAGCGG
>JBBMKD010000027.1:17806639-17835074 GCA_037834095.1 Argya squamiceps
CGCGGTCCCCGCTGCGCCCGCGGCACCGCGCCCGGAGGGAGCCCCAGCGGCCCCGGCTTCCAGGAGGGGACGCTCCTCCTAGAAATATTAATTTGAGAGAGTCGTAAGGAGGTTGTTGCCCGCAGCCCTGCTCCCTCGGCGGGGCTGAGGGAAGGAGAAGCCTTCCCGGGAGCGCCGTCCCCGCCGTGTCCCCGGCGCTCGCCCGGCTCCTGCGGTGCCGCTCCAGCTCTGCTGCGGCCGGGCTGAGGCTTGCTTGTTTTTTTCTTCTTTTCCACGGAGGATTGAAATTTACAAGCAGTAGTTTCCAAAGCCTCGCAGTACTCCAGCGGAGCGTTTCGAGCGCCTCAAAGCCCGAGGAAAATGCAGCGGGAGGTAACTTTGCCCGGGTCACGCAGTGCACCAGCCCGCCCGGGTGCCCCTGGATGCCGGCTGAGGTGGCCGCTGTAGTCCCGGCCGCCACCACCTTGGCATGGATGTCGTCAAGATGTGCTTTCCTACCGTCACTGAACATAACGGGTTCTTCTCCTAAAATCTTGATTTGGAGACTCTACTGGAAACGTGAAAGGAGGGGTGCTCTCTTCCGTTCTGTGTCTTTGAAAGACCTCCTGTATTGTAGGGGGAGAAAACCTCTTGTTTGCTGAATTAAACTGTCCAAAAGTTTACTTCTTCCTGTGTATTTCTTGCTGTTTCTTTTTGCTTGTGGTCCTTTTTTCCATCTTCCTATGCAGTTTTATCACGTTACACCAACCTGATTCTGTGCTAATACTTTCTCTACTTTTTAATTAAAGCGTATTTTGTAGTAAAGTGCTATTTGAGAAGCATGGGTACCAAGATAAGGTGCTGGGAAGATAGACAAGCTGAAAGCAATGGCTTAGGGTAGGACTTAATTGCTCCCAAAATAAGCTAAAATGCAAGTTTTTAAACAGTGTGAAAGTTGATAGCATTGTAACTCAAGTCCCAGACAGTAAAAGGGAATCTTTTAAGGAATACTGTGCGTGGCTGCTAGATACTGCAAGCCCAGAGTTACGTAAGCAGTAACTCCTTTGAGTGGATCTGCACGCACACTGTCATGTTCTCAGCAGCACTTTGTTTCTGATCCTGTCCCCTTGCCTACACGTGACTAATTTTCATGTGCTGACTCAAACAGGATTCAGCATTTTCATGATTTTTCTGTGGAGAACTGGTTTGTCTGTGATATCTTGCTAAGAAACCTGCTCAGTATTCTCTGCAGTGACTTCATCATCTGATGTTAAGCTCCATTTTCAAAGTGAGCATTGCTGCAAGCTCTTCCTAAAGCAAAAGAATATGGGTTAAAAGTTCAGTTTAGTGTCAATATTAACATAGTCACTTTAACACTTAATGGAATGAATTCAGAGTATTCTGTTACCTTGAATTCCTATTTGATACCATTACCAGCACTGTCCTTTGCTCACATGCTGCAAATCCAGGACCACAACCTCTTGATTATCCAGGCTATTGAATGTGATATTGATCCAAACGTCTGGCATGTCTCTCTATCCCAACCATATCTTTTAACCATTCAATTGTCTATTTCCTGATTATGCTAAACACATTTTTATTGGTTTTGACAAGCTCCATGGGGAGATAACAGGGATATATTTCTATGGTGTCCTGTGATGTTGTCACCTCAATGGATTTGGTTTGGAGGAGTGCAGGAGGGAGGCTGAATGGAGCACTACCATAGCCAGTGGATTTTGCAGCAACCCTCTTATTAGAGGGTAAAAATGAGGCACAGACTTCTTAAACACAGCATAAAAAGGATCCTGGCTTATTCCTCTTCACAGCTTAGTGATCTTAACTCCAACTATTCACTGACTCCTGCTGTAGGTTTCCCTTGCAGCCTCTGACTGCTGGTTATTTCCATCTAAATTCTGACTGCAGGGATCAGTGTGCAGACTGTGACTGCAGGTTCCAACAACAGACTGACCTCACAGCTGTGATTCCCTCTCCTCAGGATCCTGCTTCATGATTCTCTCCCTTACTCTCTTTAATTTTGATCCTCCCCTTATCTGCTCGCCCCCTCTTTTATCTGTCATCCTTATTGGATACAGCTGTTACTCATCAGGGGTGAGGCTGTATTTTTGATTAACACAACTGTTAGTTATTGGGGTGAGATCACCTCTATTCCCTTCTCCTACGAGTGGGTTTGGTTTGGTTTATTTCCCCAAAAAGGTGTTTGGTGTTATTGGAGATGCCTCAGGGTTCCTCTCCTGGCCTTTGGCACTGTGTCACAGGGCTGTGAGTCTCCACTGTGTCCCATGTCGTGTATCAGGCACCACAAGGCACCTCTGACAGTGTTTGCTGCCTTTTTGGAGCTGGCTGAATCAAACTTGGTGCATTTGTCTGGCTTCTTATCCTTGCTTGTCCAAGAATAAAACACCTCAGGTCATTTCCCACTTCAGTGATGTGACTGGAAGACTGGACTGTTTGTCTGAATATTGATAATCCTCTAAGTGCTTGGAGCTCATCTGCATCAACAAAACCTGCATGTTCTGGTTTTTGTAGGCAGCCTTAAGTATAGCAAGTGAGGTTAAAGAGAAAATTCTGATACTCAAAACACCCTAAAAATTGCATTGTAGCTCAAGAATAGGTTCAGGACTGCAGCTGGGAAAAAGTCATCTGCATTGACCGTGAGGAAAAAAACCAGAATAACTGTACAAGAGATAAGTGATTGTTTTAGTGGCAGTCTGATGGGAGGTGATAGCAGAGGAGATAACTGGGAACAGAGCGAATGTTTACATTTAAACAAAATTGTGTGGCTGCTGAAATCTTTTAAAACAAACATCTGAACAAAGTTCAAACTTCTGGTGAAGCTTATCCTTGGAATGTGTGTGTCAGACATAAGAATTCAGTTTCCAAGCAGCTTTATATTTGATGTACACTGTGCAGTAAATGGTTGCAATTTGCAAAGTTCAGAGCAGAACTTTAGTGGTTCTTTGAAAGAAAAAGTTTGTAAAAAGTAAGATAAATAGAAATGCAGATTATTTTATGAATACAAGTGGCAAATGCAAAAGGATATATAGTTATAATTATCTGAAAAGAAAAATATAAAATATTTGAGGAAGGAAAAGCGAGAATGAACAAGAAATATTTGTGTGTAATAGGATGACAGAGGTGACAGCAATGAGTGTCACAGTGGCTGGGATCCAGGTTGGTCTCAGTATATTCATGCTACAGAATGATCAGTTGAATCAGAACAGCTTATTTATTGCCAAGCCTACTTTGAAAAAAAGTTTCATCTTCATAAATGGAGTTATTTAGTAGTGAAATATTTCAGACTTCTATGTGATCTAAGCTAGCATTTCCTAAGGGATGTGTAACTGCCCTATTGCTGATGACCCCATATCCATCAGCATGGGCTTGTATCTAAGGGTCATTATGTAAAAGGCCATGTTTTCACCTATTTTGAAAGTCATGCTCAGAATTCTTGAATATTTTGTAACATCTAAATAAAATAACTGGTGCGCTGCAGGGACGCCCTCCATGCACTGGAATGTAAACCAAAAAAAGCTTTAAATTTTTCTAGGAGGGGGAGGTTGGAACATCTTTAATTAGTGCAATAGGAAGTGTGTTCTGGAGGGTTCACTGCACACCTTTAATTGTGCAGAAAAGGCATTTCTGAAGAGCCTGCTCAGGTCAGTGCCTTCAGAGCCTCAAGAGCAATTCCCTTGTGGATGCTTATTTATCTGCTCCCAGCCTTTCTCTCCTCTGATGCAAAGGCTTTCACTGCTGGCAGGTTTTGCACTCCTATCCCTATTCACACCCCAAGAACTGCTCAGCTTCCTGAGGTTGCCCCCTTTGGAGTGCCAAAGGCTTGGGAAGGCAATGTGGTGCAAGAGCTGAGCCTCTGTGAGAGAGCAGCAACAGCAGGGTTGTGTGTGGGGTTGTCCAGTTGCCATAATACAGGAACCTCTGTTTGCACAGTGAGTTTATTCCCTGCGTGGTGGAATGCCTTTAAACAGTCACAGCAGTGAGGTTTTCAGAACCAAACCTGCCTAACTCCATGGGTGCTGCCTGCATGTAGCAGCGGGGTGATGTATACATTGTATGTAAACACAGAAACTGTCACAAGGGCTTGCACATCCGTCAAGGATTGATGCTAATTGTGGAAGGGACAGGATTTGGAGCTACAAGACTGAATCACATTTCCCTCTCACACTCCACAGCAGAGTGACCTTGGATGCACGTTTCAAGTTTTGGAAACCTTTTGTGCATTGTGAAGCCAGAACAATGCAGCTGTCTCTATTCAGTGTTTCTATTTCTAAGATAGATAAATCATTAATTCCACACTGTTTGGGGAATTGCCTTTAGCCTGATTTATTTATTAACAAGGTTCAAATAACTTGTATTGAACTAATGAAAATTATGCCTGCTCTGAAGTCATCCATCAGGGATGAAGATTGCTCAAAGATATTGCAGCTGCTGTCCACTCCAGATGCATCTCTTCATGAAATGCTTTAGGATTCAGGTGTTTCTTCTGGTGAACAGGATTTTTCTTGATGGTTTATGCTAGTGTCCAGCACATTCCTTTTGTTATCTCATTCTGAGCAGGAGATTCCAAGCCTCTGGATAGCTTTCCTGTGCAGAAAAAGTCACCTTGAAAGTCTTTGCTGATCCTATATATTCTGTCCTGCTTATTGAACAGCCATTCTTCATTAGGGGAAGTTATTCCCACTGATGGGAAAGCTCCCATCCTGGAAGGTATGATTGCATTCAGCACAGCAGACAAAATAGGGCCATATTTAGATGATCCAGCATTCCATTTTTTTGTGACTGAGGTAATTTCTTGGTATTTTAAACGTTTTTGTTGTTATTATTTAAAGAGGTTAATGCTGTTTAAGAGGATTGAAATAATAGGAATTTTGTTTTCAGGGAATGTTCTCTGTAACCCATACTGAAAACTCCCAATAGGTTGATGGGTTCCTAGAAAGTATTCCAATAGCCATTTCAGAATATTTTAAAGGAGAAGTATGAATGAGGAGATTTGTGATAATCAAGCAGAAAAATATTCTTTGCTACCATCAGATTTCTTTGCAATTGCTGAAACTTAAATTACTCTAGAAGAATTCAGATTTACATTCTTTGCCATCTGAGAAAATGGATATGTGCATTTTTAGGTGCTGGCCTACAGTTACAGGGAAAGCAAAATGGAAGTTTTGAGATGAAATTTCATTATTTAAAACTAATTGGTGCCATTATTAGGTGTATTTACAACTGCTTGGCTGTACTGAACTTGTGGTCTGAGGTTCAAATGCAGTGTTAATGCATCGCTTTAGTCTACAAAGTCTGTGTATTCACCAGCATTTTTCTAACGTGTGAAGTATTTTACAAGCATTAAATCAGTTTATGCAAAGCAAAAATAGAAGGTGGGCATGAGTTTTGGCCTATAAACAGTAGAAAGTAATTACATGAAGACAAAATGTCAGAATTTTACCTGGAAGAGATCTATTCCACATCACTGGGTTTTTCTTAATTACAGAAAGTGTCCAAAAGCCCTGACAGAAACTAGGCCCATTTTTTAGTTAAGCTTGAAAATGCCACAAGAATCAATCTGGGAGACGTAGAATGATTCTTCTTGAAAGGTTAAATACTCTGCAAAATGAATGTGTTATATACAGTAGCCCTGGTGGTTCTGTGTCAAGTGCTAAAGAACTGGAGAGCAGTGGGAACACGAAAATGCCATTATGGCCTGTGAAGGCTGGTGTTAATGGGTGTGTTCCCTCCAAAGATGCACTGTTACACTGCTTTTTGTGTGACCCAACAGTGCTCCCCTCATATTTCCCCTTGGCACTGCTGACATTTATTGCTCCCCAGCTAAATAGGATGACAAGACAGAGTTGCATTTACTGTGAAATTTCTTGTGATTATTTTCCCCCCACTCATGTTCTGCAAGTTTCTGGGCAGTGGAGAAAAATGGAAAGGTTACTGTCTGAGTGGCAGTCCTGTTAGACATCCCGGCATGAAATATGCCTTTTTAAAAATACCATTATACTATTTTTCACTTCTAGTCAACAATGGCTTTTAGATCCCTTCCAACAGAACTCAGCTGATCTATTTAGTGTTTTCCTTGATGTCTAGATGTGCACTTGTTCTGCTTACACTTCGTTTTTCAACATGTTCTTCAATGCTTTAAGTTTTACTTTGAATTTTGATCTTGTTTGCTTGTCTCCTCATGGCTGGAGGTGACATGAACCCTACCTGTTTACTTCACACACATTTTTCTCCCCTGGCATTTTCTGATGTGCACAGCAAGTTGTGAGATGCATTCCTTTGACAGTGAGTTTCAGTAATCACTTTTAACTTGGGTGGTTGTTTGGTTTTGATTTTGTTAAAGAAACCACACCTCCTAAACTGCAATTTCATATCAGTCCTTCCACCCTATAAAAATATCCCATTGGCCAATTGCAGGAAGCTTTACTGTAGCCAGTCTAAACTGCCTGTTACTGGGGTTTCCTCCTGTAGTGGCCCAGTTACCCTATCAAAAAGGAAATTTCATTGCTTTGACATTCTGGTTATTTTCAGGCACTTAATCCTTGAAGTACTTATATGGTGATTTAACTTATTTCAGTGTCCTCTGTGGTTTAAAAGGGAGGTGGTTGGGTTTGCAGTTTCTTCCACTTAGCCTTACTTCTCCTTTTGAAGCTGCACACTGTTTTTGCCTCTCCACTGTCCTTTGGGAACTCTACCCTCCCTTTGTGCATTATTGAATATAATAGCTAATGTTTGGGGATGGCTTTAGGTAATTCCTTAAGTAGTCTGCGGTGAACTTCATCATTCTCCAGCAGACTGAGTATGTCTGCCTTCTTTTGATACTTCTTAGCCTATTCTTTCTTTTCTTCAGGCCTCTAGTCCCGTCTTCCCCATGAAAATCACTTTAGAAACATTTTTGCTTTTCATTATCCTTTAGAGGGAGACATAAAAGAATATGAAGAAAGTACTGAATGCTTCAGCTTTCTCTTTGCCATCTGTTATTTTCTCTCCTTTCCCATTAAATACTAGAACCTCTGCTTATCTTTTTCTCCCACTTACTTCTGTTGTATTTATAGATCCTTTTCCTATTGCCTTTTTATGTCCCTCATTAGGTGTTGATCCTTTTGTATGTTGCTCATCTGGATCAGAACTGAGCCATTTGTCCCATTCTAATTCTTGTTCTTTGTTAAATGTTCTTGTTTCACCTTTTGTACAATCTCTTCTGATAGTGAAAGCCTTTGAAGATTCTGGGTGTAACAGTCTCCTCCAGCATTTCCTACATTCCCCCTGCACTGAGATAATCTCTTACACCATTTTAGACACTCTTCATTGGTAATTGTCAGTTTTCCTGAATTCCTTGATTCTCTCTTTAAGAGATGTTACAAATAATTTGACTGAGTTTGGCGAAGTTGCTGCCCTGAATTCCACTTCTTTTTTGTGCTTCCTTCACATCTTCCTTTCAGTGTGTTGCTGGTGAGTTCTCTTGACTTGTGATAATGCTTACTTGAAATGTATTGCTGCCCTTAAGATCCCAGTCAATGCTTTCCCATTAATCAGAATAAAATACAGCTGCAGCTTTAGTAATGCTTCCATGCTCAGACCTTTATCCTGTTAGCACAGCTCCAGCTCGATGATATCCCATGTTTCCTCCTCAAGGAAAGGCTAAAAATTGCAGGTATGTGAGGGCAGTGGGAGAACAAATTGTGTGTTGTTACCTGCTTTGTCAGGGGACATTTTGTGCCTTCACACACGTTGCTTGTCCTTGTGGGCTGCTGCTTCAGATTTATAATTCAGTGTGCCTGCCTCAAGGGTTAATTAATCACTACTTGTGAAGCTGCTGGGAATTTTGGGTAGAAAATGCTGCTGTAAGCACAGAGCTCTGTATGTATGTGAAAGATATTTGTGATGTTATTCAATAAGAACAATAAAGCCATTTACTTATGTAGAAGTGAAGTGTGGTATGTTCTACATATACACAACCAGCCATGTCTCTTCTGTACATGAAAATATCAGGTGTTTTACTGTTCTTCTTGTGGACACCTTTCTGAGAACCTTTGCACGTCAGTTAGAAGACCCTGCCTAGAATTGAAAGTTAAAATTTCCTCCAGCCCTAGGAAGAGAATCTGTAGGCTTAGCACCAAGGGCTGTGTTCTTGTCAAGTAACATTTCTGGCCTGATTGCCAAATAAGTTGTAGATAATGCAGTAGGAAGGTTTAATGTATTAAGGGCAGGATTTTTAAAAAGGGGAGGAATGGAAGCCAAATGGAATTTTAAGTCCTGGTGGCTTGTCAGTGGGATTTGTGCATCCCTAAGTTGGATGCTTTTGAAAATGACACTGTTAAATTGGTGACTAATAGAGATCTTTCCATGATAATGGCTTACAAGTTACCATTAATAATTCAGCTAAAGGTTATTGCAGTCCGACTCAATACCTCCTGAAAATGGTGAAAAGCTTCTCTCAGTGATTTTAGTGGCTTTGGGTTATTGGGCACTCTGATGAAATAATGTGCTTTTGAGGGATGATTTTGTCCCTTTTCAGTGCATCTTAGCAGTCAGAACTGAGTCACGAATTACAGGAGATATGGACGCTGGAGCCTTCTTTGATGCTGTTCACGTGCAAGTATTTACAGGGATGTTTAAGATCCCGTCCCCCTGAGCGCAGGAGGAATCAGGCAAAGCGAGTTTCTCTGTGGAAGATTTCCACGGGCAGAGCTCGGCGGTGGATTTCCTTGGGCAGTGGGAAGCGGCCGTTCCTGCACGGGCTCTGCACCGCCTGGCCCTGCTGTCCCCTCCTGTCCCTGCAATCCCTGCCCTCCCTGAAGCCCCCTGCCCTCCCTGCAGCCCCCTGACCCCCCTGCAGCCCCCTGACCCCCCTGCAGCCCCAACCCCTCCCTGCAGCCCCCTCCTCTCCCTCCATGCCCCTGCCCTCCCTGCATCCCTCCCTGCCCTCCCTGCTCTCCTTGCAGCCCCATCCCCTCCTTGCAGCCCCACCTTTCCTGCATCCCTGCCCTCCCTCCATCCCTCCCTGCCCTCCTTGCAGCCCCATCCCCTCCCTCCATCCCCCTGCCCTCCCTCCATCCCTGCCGTCCCTGTCCTTCCTCCATCCCTGCCGTCCCCCGGCACGGCCGCAGCCGCAGCAGCCGCTGGCTCGCCCCGCTCCTTCCCCTGTCCTTCCCCGCGTGCCTCTCGCCTCCCCCTCCATTCCGAACAAACAGCAGCACCAACCCTTTCCCTGTAAACCACTTCCACCCCTGAGCACCCTCCCATTTGCTCTCGCTCCGGATGGACGCGCGCCGTTCCCAGCCGGTGTAACTGAGGGATGACGGCTGAAGCTGCCGGCGTTCTCCAGCTGGATTTTCAGGCATCCCAGATGCACGGCGCTGTCCTCGGCTAATCTGTGTACAAACAGAGAAAACAGAAGACCCATGTGCATTTTTATGGGGAACATAAAATATGTAAAACAACAACAATATTTTTTTTTAAAGAAAGCAGATGGAATGTTGTGAGATTTCCGGGGAGGTGTGGGTTTTTTTGTTATTATACCAATATCCGTGAAAAGACATTAATTAATCAAAACAAGGATTGGTGAAAACACGTTGATTAACACTGAAAGACGAGCTGATAGGTCCAGATGCCTCTGCAGTAGAGAGATGTATTTTTCTAAGTGCAAACACAGAGGTGCTGGTGTTGAACTGGAAGTCATTTGGAAGTATTTTTGTCTCCTCACAACACCACTCAGTGCCTGTTTGCAGTCTGCCTCTGCAGCAGCGAGGGGTGTTCACCGCTGATGGCTTTTCAAGTTCAATAAAATCGTGCCTCAGACATGATTCTGCCTGAATTTCTCCGTGGAACAGAGGATTGCATGGCAAAGGACACTTGGGGAAGTTAGAATGAACATTTCTGGGTGCACACATTAGTGTTTGGTTCCTCTGTGAGTGCTTCAGTGCTGGGGGTGGGGTGGGATTTTCCATCCTGTTTTTACATACAACTTTTGGCTTCATGACTTCCCTACCATTCAGCCTAACCTTTCTTTTTTTTTTTTATTTTTATTTTTTTGGCATATTTCTATGTAAATATGATAAAAAGAATTTATGTAATTGGAGGAGCTTATAATATCCATTCTGATTTTAGACCTGTGACTTCTGGAAGAAGATTGCAGCACTAAGAGGTTTGCTGTGTGAGGGGAGGCTGTACAGAAGGAAAAGCCATAGGATGACTTTAAGTGTTGAACAATAAAACCGGAACAAAAAGCCTGCTATAAATAGTAGCCTGGTCCCAGCTCAGTGAAGTACTTAAGCATATGCCTAAATCCCTCCTTGTTCAACAAAGCACTTACATGTGCACTTGAATTCTGCTGGAATAAAGCATTAAACACCAGGCCCGAGTGCTGGAGGGAATTAGGGGCTGTGTGGACAGGACAGACCCCAGGGAAGGGGTTTCCTCCACAGCCCCCTGCTCTGCTGGGAGCCTTTGTGGGGCTGTGTTTTATAGGGAATTTCTGACACTGTGCACTGACCAATTAACTTGGAGAGCTGCTGGGCACGAAAGTGTTGCCGAGCAATCGTGTTCTGATATTCCCACAACTGTGTTCTTGTGCTGTTTGTTAATTGATCAGACTTAATGATAACTGCTGCTTTTGTGATACTAGGGCCTGTATATCCACTAAAGTGAATTTCCATTTTCTGTGTAAAACTAGCACAGTGAGGATTTTCCTCCTGATATCAGTGAGGCATCTGCACCCAGGAATTCAGAGCATGGGCTTCTCCTTCCAGGTATCTCACTTAACACTCTCAAGGAGTCTTCAAGTAAATCTAAAAACCATTTGGCTCTCAGTTTTAGAGTTACCTACATAAGATCTCTTACAAAGGTCTAATTTCTCAGAAAATACCCTCTGTTTTCTTACAATGAAATCTTGTTTACTGTTTCACTTTTTCAAAGTGTTGCCCACTATACAACTATTCTACAGGGATCCTGACTATTGACAGTTGTTTTTAGCCATCTTATCTCTGGAAAGGCTCCACATAAATTCCATAGTGGTTGTTGTGGCTGGCTGGATCCATCAGAAAGTGAGAATTAAAAACTGTGTCTCAATCAGGTGAAAATAATGAAAATACAATATATCCTGTTTTCTACAGCACGGACATATACAGCAAAACAATTTTTTTTTCATTTGTAGGAATATGAAGGTTGTAAAACTTACCTTTCCACTGAGATGGAAACTTCCATGTGTCAATCCCTCAAGAGGGATTCTGAGGTACAGACTGGCTTTTGAGAAATGTGCCCTGAGTCCCTGCTCTGACTGAGAGCACAGCTTTCACATCTCAGATCATTGAAAGTTAATCAGCCCAAGATTCCCCAAATGCATTTCAGAATATTGGTTATCAGTCACTTTCACAGCTGGGGTAATTCTTAAAGATTTTCTTTCCAATGGAAATCTGGTTGAACTAATGAGTTCAACTTGAACTTTTGATAAAGCAAAGGTTTGACCAAAAATTGTTCTGATGTTTTGATGAAACAGAGTTACCATGATGATTTAGTGTATATATATATATATATATATATATATATATATACATCCACAAATCCACAAACACACACAAATGTGTCAAGAGGATATAGAAAACCACTTTCACAAATATTCTTTGAAGAATTGTGGCTGTTTAAAAAGAAGTCTGTAGAGCCCAAGTCATACCTGGTGCTAATTGTGTGCCAGTCACAGTGCTGGGGCTTTGCTTATTTCACTGTTTCTCTGCTGAGCAAATCTGTGTACCTGTTTTGTGCTTTAAACCTCTACCAGGAAAAGCACACTGTAAGAATGGTTAATTCAAATGTTATATATTTGAGCTGATTAAAGAAATTCTAATCTGGATCCGTATGTAGGAAGTTATAAAAGGCTTTCATAATTTAAACCAGATCAAGTCTATAAAGTCATAATAAGCTCATGTAAATCTCCCCAGTGTAATAGTTGAAATTTTTCAATTGTATAATTAGAAACACCCCTCTGTAAATATTTGAGTGAAAGTCCCTTGTTGCTTTATGTTCTGTTTGATTAGGGCAGATGGAGCTTTGAGGAAGGGCCACGTTGAGCTGATTCAAAGGTCAGCTGTTAAAATCCTGGCCAGTGTCAGGATGGGCTCTGACTCCACGGGCTGCACTTTGAACTTTGAGTGACACAAAATGGGCTTTATCTCTGTGATCTTCATACTGTGTGAGTGGCACTTTCTGTACCACGGATCAAAATGTCTGTTAGAAAGGGGATCAAAACACCAAAATCAGGCTGTAGAATGACACTTAACTTCTGTTAAAATTAATGGAGTTTCACTATGGGATGTAATTAAGCAAGTTGGTGGACAAGAAACTAATGAGCTGGTCTTTCTGAAATATGCAGAGAGAGTAACTTCCAAAGGGATATTGCCAGGGAAATGATGGATTAGAATGGAAATAAACTGATGAAGTATTTGGTGGCCTGATGTTGAAATGTGCATGCAATGAAGCAAAGGAGTTCTGCAAAGTATAACTCTCTGTCAGGCTTCCTCTTCGCTGAAAAGAACTGCAGCGTTTTTAATTAAATGTTCCAGAGCTGTTTTGTTAAAGCTGCATGGCAAATAAATTCTTTTATTATTTGGTTGATGGTGGTGCCAGAGGCCTTTAAGTCTTCCCTCCAGGAGAAGGGAAAATATTTTAAGCTATATATCATTACTCATTTTCAATTAAAAAAAAATTATCAAGAAAAATTATCCAAGAAATGGAATTGCCTTCTGTTCCTTTTAGGAAAAAAACCCCATTTTTCAAAGAAAGGATTTTGTATGTGGTAGGGGGTATTGCAAACAAAGTTGAACAAAATGGTCACGCTTATTTAGTTAACAAAAATATTTAATGAAAGAGAAAGCACTGGGGAAACATGACCAGTCATGAATTCCTTTGCAGTGCCTTCTGTGCATTTTTCCTGCAGAAAGCTTCCAGCAGACCTAGGCAGGGCTTCATCAGCTGGATATGTTCTCCTCTCTCCCTTCCTCGAGCTCCTTGGGAAATTGAAATCAAATTGCATTGTGCAGCAGATTAGTGGTGAATTGAGTAGTCAACTTGCAAGGCAGTGATGACCTGGAAGCTTGGTGGTGAGTCCTCCCCATCCCCCAAATCCAGGGCTTTTCCCTCCATCCTTCCTTTCTGTCCCAGATGACCTACGAGGGAATATGGAAATGCACACACAGGGCTGTGCATAGGAATAGGAGGGAAAGCAAAATTTATCTGTCAACTCAGAGCAATTTATCTGCTCATTTCCAATTCTTACTGGATATGGAAGGCAGGTTTCCTTTGGCCACATTCCTGTTCCAGCTCCTGTGTGCCCGTGCTGGGCTCATGCTTTAGGAGGGTGGGATTGATGGCAGCTTTTTGTATTCACTTTTCTCGTCCTTACCCAGCAGCATCATGGATGTTGAAGGGGCAGTGACAGGGCTCAAAATAGCCTTGGTCTGAGAAACTCAGTGTATTTTCAAGTTGGGTTTTTCTCTCTCTCTCTTGAATATTTTCTTTTTTCCATTTCGTTATCCAGGATGCTTTTTTAGCACCACCAGGGTTGGTAGGAATTGAAATTCTTCACAGGTTAGTCCAGCTATGGTAATCTTTGCTGGATTCATAGAAATCACACAGCACTGTTGCTGTTAAATAACTATTCACATAAATAACATTTGTTATTTATATGAATAGTTGTGTGAGATCATTATAAGGTCACGACTTATATTTAAATACATCATACATTAAATATATACTTCCTAAGATGCTTATTAATATGCATAATAATGTCTTGGCTTTTTTTTTGTGTATGTTGAAATAGGAATTACAAGGAACTTCTGTGAAGCACTTCCTATCTATAAATATTTGTGAAACCCTGTCCAGCTATAAATAGTGAGGCAGGCAGCAGGCTGGAGATGTGATCTTAGAAGACACCAGCTTCAGTGAGAATGGTGCTGGAGTTCTGGAGCCAATGAGGCACCAAAGAGGTGCTTTTTTTTAGATGAGTATTTGGCCCTAATGACACACACAAATTACTAAATTGATTAATTTTCTGTTTCTGGCACAAGATTTTCTCCACATCATCTAGATCATATGTAATGTTTTCTTGTAAGTTGTAGTTCCTGGAATCAGATAATACTGCAAAAACACATTTTTCCTTTTTCCTTTGACTTTCCTTAAAAAAAATCCTTTATAAGTGTGTAGAAAAATATTTTGAAAGCCTCAGACGTTGACTTAAAAAGAAACAAAGTGTCAATTTGTCCTCCTACTTCCTCATTTTTATAAGGAAGGACCAGATTAGGATTTCTTTTTTTCAATTTCTTGGTAATAATGTCTTTACAAGATAACTCTGGGGCTGCTTTGGAAGCCAGTTCTCTGCTACAGTAGTCAGCATTAATACAGCTGCATGAAATTCCTAGTGTGTATCATTGCCCTTTTAATGTTCAATTGAGAGTGTAAAATAGCATTTAAACTCACTGGGGCAGGAAGCGCAGGAAGGTGGAGTATCCAGTTGCCAGCAGGTTTACAGACACAGAATCATTTAGTGAACTTGAGAAATGCAGCTGAAAATGAAGAAACTGCTTATTAAGTTGATTTCTTCGTGTGCTCTGTGGTGCTGTTGCACTAGAACAGATTACAGAAATCAAGTAGAAGCATTCAGCATTTTCCAGTGTTTAAAAAGAAAAAAAAAGGAGCTCTTTTCTATAGAAATTAAATCCCAAATTCTGTTAGATAATCTCAAACTTAGTATTGAAGCCCCATAATCAAAACATTCTTATCAGCTATGTTACAGGGAATTTCAGCCTGATTATGGCAAGCAGAAACTGGTGTTGGAATAAATCCTCCAAACAGTAACTGTAATTGCAGGCTTAAACTTTCAGAGGATTCACCTTTCAAAAAGAACATTTTCTACATGCAAAATACTTTTTAGGGAATAATAAGGATATAAAATTAGATAGTGCCAGGTTGGGATATCCTATAGTGTCAACTTTCTGGGCAGCCTTGGGAGTGGCAGGGATCCCAGCTGAGCTTGTTATTCAGCACAGCCTGGATGGATTCTGTGTGTTCTTGTGCTGCAAACATGACCAGGATCTCTGCAGAGTACAGTGCACGGGGTGTGTTTGCACTGGGAGGAGTTTCAGCTCTGTGAAGTGGATGAAGACACAAAAAATGAATTGTATTCCCAGGGCTCTTTCCAAGGAGCATGCAGGGAAATCCTCGGGTGAGTCTGCAGTTACTCCCAGGTGTGGAGGAGCCTGTTCAGTGTCTGCATCCCTCAGCATCCAGCTTCACTGCCCCTGACTTGCACCACTGGAAACTGGAAAAAAAATCAGTGTTTATAAAGCTGGGATTGAATAGGCCACAGGAGCTGAGTATTTACCTGAGACAACCAGGCCAGGGTAAGTGAAGGAGATGCCCTGACCAAGAGAAAGTTGCTGGTATAAGGTGGGTGGAAAATTTTCTCAGCTGTTGTTTTGCTTTTTTAAATCTCAGCTCAGCTAGAAGATAGCCCAATTATTCCAAGAACTGGATAAAAAGAAAAAGAAGGTCATAGATGTTGAGCATCTTTTGAAAATGTCTTTACTGAATTGTTGACATAAGTGAATTCTGAGGTGAATAAGAGGAAGAGGCAGATGATGAGGCAAAACCTTCAGTGGCCATCATGCCTAAAACTCACAGAAGCAGAGGGGAGTGGCAGAGGTTTATCTGCAGCTATTTTTGTGCTGGGGTTTCTTTCTCCTGTTTAACTGAAGATGGGCAACTGACTAAGAGACTTGTGTGTGGAAAAATGACAGAGCTGAAATGTGTGTATTGCAGCTGCTCTCCTGCCTGCAGTGTCCAGACTTACTCTAGGGATGGTTTTTCCATTTCTTCAGTGTTCTGGAACTGCAGGCAAAATGTAGACAGAAGCATATTCCTAGGTGTCTTTGAACTGGGTGGGCATGTTTGATATTTCCTCGCTGTTTATGTGCTTCGGTGTTTCTGATAAATCAGTGCTTTTCTTCAGCAGAAGTGTTTTTCTAATCTGGCAGTTTAAAAAGTCTCTCCCACGGCCCATCAGTGGATCAACAGAAGGTCAATATGCAGCATAAATTAACAATCTACTGCAGTGTTATTGCATTAGAGAAATTAAAAGTCATATGAATAAGTGTTATCTTTGACAGATAATTAGTATATAAAGTATACAACGGACAAAATACTTACTGGAAAATAAGCACTGTTACCAAGAACAATGATATTGCTAGGCAGAGACACTAACAGTGTGTGTCAAAATCACATTTCAGTTACAGATGTTTTTTAGGAAACTTCAGTATATTGTTCTTCTTTTGCCCACCCTCCTGATGATGTGATATTTTGTAATTCCCATAAAGAAGCATGGAAGAAAACAGTTATTCAACAACAGTAGGGTAGGAACATGGCAATTAGGGCTGAATGCAATTCCAAGCTATTGAATATGTAAACAGAATTTTCCATGCATCTTATTTCTAATGGTGACCTGATCTCTGAGTCTGTGCAGATGGACAGCCCATTTCTCCTTCCTTAGCAGTTCTGGCCAAAAATAAACTTGCCTTTCAATTTCTGCCATTTAGTGTGCATTAACTACCTTTAATTTTCAGTATAGTTCCTCTTTATGTAGCTGTTTTGCAAGATGAGCTATAAACATTTATAAAACCTAATTATAGAGACGTTTAATTGCTGTATAAATAAATGGGTTTGAAGACAGACACAAGAATTCTCCATGGAGTCACTTGATGGTGTGCCCTGACTCTCAAATTCATTTTCTGGCTAAGAGCAACTGGCTCAGGAGTGTAACCTGTCCCAGCACAGCAAAGCTTCAGGGCTTGCTGTAAATCTGTCAGTGCCTTTTAGCAAAGATTGTAACCTTAGTTTGGTTTAGTGCTGCTCCAGTTCTGTTGTTAACCCCGAGTCAATGACCCAAAATGTTTCATGGCATCGTGGGCTGTGGCCATGTACAGCTGGACTGGGTCAGTCTGGTCATGGCAGATCCAGTGCAGCTGACCTGGCTTGTTCTGGGAGTCCCTGGGTGTAGGAACAGGGTGAAAAGCTGGCCTGTCATTTCAAAATTTCGAAATATTGTGCATATTTATTACTTGCATGTGGACATAGACTTTTGTATATGTGTATCTAGATTTCTGGTTTTCTTATCTGTTTTGGCTTTTCACATTTTTGTTTCAGAGCTATTAACAGAAGGAATAAATATCATATAGCTCTTAGGAAGTGCAATGTTTGGCACATTCAGTGTGTGAAGGGACCTTGGCCAGTTTACCAATAAATAGATATTTAAAGAAGAGAACTAAAAATAAGATTAGAAAGTGATCACTAATTGGCATCCTGTAGGTTGGGCAAGAGACTACTGAGACAGAAATAATATTTATGTGGTGCAGGAGTACCAGTGCAATAAAAATGAATAATGACTGAGCTGCTTTCTCCTCCTTGGGAGTGTTCCTTCCCCTCCTGATCTGGAGGGCTCTTTGTGTAACTTCTGCCCTCTGGGGACTGCCCCTGCTCTAGGTAAGGAAGAGACTGCAGGCTGTACAACCTTTTAGCCTTGCTGAAATATTAATTCTCTTCAGCATTCCAAACTATGCACAGAGGAATCAAAGTACAAATGCTAATTGTTGAGGAGGGAGGAGTCTGTAAGAGAAGAGTTCAGAACTCGCTATACCAAGCAAACCTACAGCAATGTTGGTTATTTTCTTGTCCCTGCTTTATCCGTTTCCTTGGCTCATCCTTTCTCTGGATTCCTCAGTGAGAGCTTAGAGGCAAAGCCTTTATATTTTGCCCTTTTATTACTATAAATATTTTGGAATGGCAGTTCTTAATAATGAAAGTTCTTTGCCTTAGTTATCCCTGCTGAAGTTTTGGGGTTGAGAAGGTGAATGCACCTGAGTCCTGGAATAGACTTTTCCCTGTCTACCTCTTAACACTCCTGTTTATATTCCTGTCAATATATCTGTCAATATTCCTGTCAGCTCTGCCTGCCAGGACAGGTACCAGCTCCTGGCTCTGTTCCTGCTTTAATTCTACGGGCCCCTGCAGGATCTCAGTGGATGATTTTACCCAGCTATGAGGAGCAGACCTGCATTCCACACTGGACTAAAATCCCTGTGAATTATCCCTCAGATAAAGTTGGTAAATTCTTTCTGCTTTCAATTTGTAGTGACTGAAATGAAAATTTTCAAAGAAACAGAACTGGAATTGAACTGAAACAACAATTACAGTGTTGTTGGCAAAACATTTCATAAGGCTTTGCTTTTCAGCCTAAAATATTTGCCAGCTCAATTAAAATGAAATATTTTCCAGATTTCCTTGAATTTAGGTGAATTTTGAAATGAAAACAGTACAAAAGGTATTTTAACATGAAATATTAAATTGTCGAAAAAGAAGCATTTTACGTGGATTTCAAAATGAGAGCTTTTACATTCTGCAACTTTTGCTCTCACATTTTTTCCAGCTTAGCCTCTTGGTCAAATACAACTTTAATGGGAGTTGGTTTTAGTCATGACCTCTTCTGCTCCTGCACTGCTCAGCTCTCCCCAAGACATCCCCAATTTTTCCTGCTGGCTCTATTATCACTGATCCCACTGACTGCTGCAAAATGTTCCTGTGTAAGGGACATTTGGAGGAGTGACTTGCTCTTCACTGAGGTTTTCAGTCAGTTGCAGTTGAACTTCTTGAGAATACTCAGCCCATTTGCTTCCAGCATGCTGCTTGATGAGTGATATAGATAACCCCTTCCCTAAGCAGTGAAAGGAGGAAAATCTAAGATGTCTCTATTTGCTTGTTCATATTCTAATTCTCTAAATGGATTAAGGGTCTAAAGCATGTATTATTTTTAGGTTCATCAAGAAAAGCACACATCCATAATTCAGATTGTGCTCTGTGGCAGGGGCTTTCATCTGAAATAAGTGCAGCTATTTCTTCATCCAGGGCATTTCCCGACAACTGGTTATTGCAGGAGCTGTATGTGCTATTTATGGTGTGTATAGGAAAAGCAACACATGTGCTTTTATCTCATAAGTAGTCTGAAAGTTTTTTGTTGTTGTTGGTTTTTGTTTGTTTGTTTTGTTTTACTGTCGTTAGAAATTCTGCCGTTGCAGACTTGGATTAAAATTTTTTAACTTTGGAAGAAATACTTAATGAAGAGTTGCTGAAATTAAATTTCAGGCAGTAGAGGATGAGAGGAGGTGCAATACAGAGCTTCAGTCTCCTCCTGTGCAGGAGTGACCATGGTGCTCAGTGGGATTTCTGTCATTTGCTCTGGACACTTCTGTATATGTTAATCTGTTAATGTTAATGATCATTCCTGGTTTTAAATGCAAAATCTTCCTACTTTGATCTCCAGGCTCTCCCACAGCCCTGCCTAACATTGCTCTGAGGCAGGCTTTTCACAGGCCACATACTATTTGTCAAAAAATCAAGAGAAAATGTCTGCCCACAAGTTTCTCATTTGCATATTCATCTGGGCATATTCCTGGCTCAGCCTGGGCTTCTTGTTCTTTTCCTTTCATTAAAATCTTCTGCTGTGCAATGAGCTCATCACAGCACTTTTCCTCTCCCCATTCCTTCTGGAGAAGAATTGCCTGTGTAAATCACTGAAATGGCATCACTGATTGCCACAGTCTTGTAATGTAGCTGCAACTCTAAGAATGATTCATCCTTGGATCTGCTCAAGGTCTCCAAATATGAAAGAAAGGAGAAACAGTTTGAATTATATAGAGAAAGTTCTGCTGAGAATTCTCCCCACTCCTTGAAGCCCACTGACTAACTCCTGTGATGATCAATATTGTCTGTCAGGGGTTTTTCACCCAGCCATCCAATTAACTTTGTCTCCCAGTGATACATGGGAGGAACGAGACCAGAGTTTCACTGCTACCTCCAGACTCTGCAGGTGTTTCACACCAAGATCCAAAAGAAAAAGGTTTTTTTGTTTTTTCAAATTTGAACCATCACAAGGAGAACAGCAAAGGAATAAATGACTTATCTAGAAGATTGAATTAGAATTTCCTTCAGGAAATATTTTCCAGACACCTCTAGGCCTAACAGAGAGGAGGAATGATTACCAGCTCTATCAAATAACCCAGAAAATGCTATGGCAAAACCCTGCTGTCATTGCCTGTGTGTTGGAAGGTAATTACAAAGAATGGAGCAACAGGATTGTAAGGGAAGTGTAGAGGAGTTGTGTAATCTTCCCAAACCCCACAGTCAAACGGTGGAAGTGGAAGCTGTCAGAAAAAATCTCTGGCACAAGTGCGTGGTGGGCAGTGAGTGCTTGCTCTAGTAAATGCTGATATGCTTCTTTTGCATAAGTATTGGAAATAATCCTCCCCTAATGTGCCACACTGCTGGAAGTACCTCATCTCCAAAACACAACACCTACGAGACAAATTTAAAGACCTAAAAGTCTCATGAGAGATTTAACCAATGTCCTCTCCTTATTCTCCAAAAGTTCTTGAAAAATGTTAATGTATTCCCCCATATTCCTCTGCCTGCGAACTGAAAAGGATCCAAAATTTCACTGCCAATGAGAGAGAGAGAGGGGGGAACTGGATCTGAGGCAAACAAAAATGTTTTGGTGAAATAGGATTAGTTGTTAAATCTCAAAAAAGCTTGTGGAGTCATGCAAAACAGAAAAGAGAGGTTTAGCCTGCATAGAAACAGAATCACATGAGTGCAATATCATTCAGACTTTCACTCATGTGACGTTTGGTTGTTGTTGGAGACAAATCTTGGAGAAAAGAAGTACAGTAGTTTTTATAGATAAGGAGCTCAATTTCCTTAGGTTTTTGCAGTACCTGAAATACAATTATTGCAAGAGGGCTGGAGTGGGAATATGGAAAATACTCTCCTAATTTGGCAGCACGTGTGTTTTCTTTAAACAGTGAGTTGCTATTTTCTTTTTCTAGGGGGATGTGTGTTGATTTGTGGGCTGTAACACCAGGTGCAGCATGTGTCACTGCTGGAGCTTCATCAGGGAGTGACAAAGCATGGGGAAAATTAAGAGCTGCCATAGCCAGGATGAGTTTAAAAAGTCTGATCCTGGGGAGAGTGGCTGGGGAGAATGAGATTTATTTGTTTGTATGTGGGATCTGCACAGCCCCTTCTGTCAGTCTCTTGCAGACCTCTTTGAATGATTGTCCCCATCCACGGAGTGTGTGGAAGGTTGGATCTCTGTGGCCATCAGCACCTGCAGAGAGCTCTGTGTTTGTTATGCTGTGCACAAGAAGGAATGAAGGATATAGTGCATTTCCTGGGGCTCAGCCCCTCTCAGCTGCTCCATTCTCCAAATGAGTGCTGTGTGCCTTTGGACTGCAGGAGTGTTTTGTGCTAACAGGTTGCTCGTTAGTTTTTCTTGGTGTTTTTATAAACCTGGGGCTTGCCTGGAATAAAGTTTAGGGCTTCAGCTTATTCAAAGGAGGCATAAACCCCATATGGGGTAATGCTGCACCTCCAGATTGCTCAGTGTAGATTGGCAGCTGTATTGGAACTGGTCTAGTCAATGCAGCCAGGTACAGTAGAAGTCTGAGGGAGTTCAAGTGGCAAATTTCTCATGAAAAGAAAGAAAGAAAGAAAGAAAATTCAGAAATTTCTTTTCAGAAAGAAAATTCTCCTGGTGCTGCACAAAGTGCCTGTCTGCTGAGGCTTGTGGCAGCTGCTGAAGGCACTCAGGTTATGCACAGGGTCAGAGCTCGGGTGAAACACGGGGTCAGTGTTACAGGTGCCAGAATGGGCATTTTATTCCCTTCTCTGCACTTGAATTTCCTCCAGCATAACCCGTGCTCCTGTGTAGGGTTTGTGTGCTGACTCCTGCCTGTCCTCAGAAGCTTTTTTGAGAAGAAATGAATCGATGGCAGCATTTTGAGGCTTTGGTTGTAGAGGTTCTGCAGTGCAACACTCATCTGGTCCTCAGTCTCTTGTCTCTGTAACTGAGAGACCTGAGATGTTTTGCTGTGTTTATGACCCTGGCTCACACTGGGAGTGACTAAAGAGCATTCTGGTCAAACTTGTCTCAGACTGGGTTCAGAAGAAACAGCAGAAAATGCAGGACTCACTGTGCCATAAGGCAAATTCTGCTTTAACACCTGGATGAAAAACGCTGATCCCAGCACTGAATTCTTCCCAGGTACTCTTCCCTCAGAGCCTGGCAAGCAGGGACACAGGTCACAACCATTCCTTTCCTTTGCTTATAGCTTGTACTTGGCCTTTTGGGCCACTTCCAACGTGACAAAAGTCCACGTTACCAAAAACACTCCCTGTGTGCCTTTTCCTGCCCCAAATTCAATTTTCACTTGCACTACTAAGGATTCAACTTGGAAACTTTGTATCCATGCTCATTAATGTGAAAGGAATAATATTCTGATGGGAATGGGATTCTTTTCCTAGTGTATTGTACCACAGTCTCCTAAACTCTGTGAAACTCCTATGCACAGCTTCTTGCAGTTTTCTAGTTATTCATAATAATCTGAATTATCTGTTGTCTTGCCTTGTCTCTGGTGCTAAGGTAACACCATAGCAGATGGAAGGTGATGTTTTCTGAAACCTACTCTCAGAGACAGTGAAAGTTAATGTTCTTGAGTTCTTCTCCTATCATTATCTGACAGCTGGTATTTTTCTGATACAATTTTTTTTCTGAGTTTATAGGGGAAATATTTTCTTTTTTTTTTTTCCTACCAGAAATGAAATACAAATAAAAAACTGGACTGAGGCAGCATGGTTGAAGAGGGAAAAATGCTGTCTCTGGTTAATAATTTTTACAGAAAAGTAAGTTCAGTGTAAAAGAATCACTGTTGTGATGTTAAATGAATGTTTTATTTAATGAAGTAATGCCACCAGCTATAAATCACTTGGTGGCTCTGCCTTGAACATTTTTCTCTTTGGGTAGATATGACTGATTTCTAGAGGCAGGAAAGGTTTATTTGCATTGATCCCACAGTGCTGACCTCAGGCTAAGTGCCATCAGCTGTGAGTTTAATCACATCTCTTCAGATGGATTTCACATGATCGATGGGAAACTTTTTCAAACCTTACAAATATTGAAGCTTTCCCTACTCTTCCTACGAAGAACAAACAGTAGTTCTTTATAAGGGTGACAGCCAGAAGTTCCAGCTGAAATACTTTTTATTTTGTAGTGAAGAAGTGATGCTGAACTTGAGAGAGACACAGGTAGGGGTGTTTGAGAGTTCAAACCTGAGCATCCTCACTGCATTGGAGGGGAGGCAAAAGTCAAATTAGGTTTAATTTATCTCTCAGGCCAACAGCAGGACCATGCTGTACTCTCAACTGACATTGAGACAACATTCTGACAAAATTCTGACAAAATTCTCTGTTATTTGAAAGCTGAGAATACTTAAAAAAAAAGGAACAGTAATTAAGATGTTGTAAATGAACAGGTTTTCTGTGCAGCAGATTAAAAGGGAAGCCTGGCCAGCAATGTGGGCAGAGGGAAGAGAGCAGCAAGGCAGTTGCATGTACTCCTCTGAAAATGCTGCCTGGAAGCTGAAATTCTCCCTGGGATATCCTTTCAGAGAGCAAACAGGGCATGGTTAGAGAGCAGCAAACATTTTCAGCCCCACACACATGTCAGCCAGGACACTAAAGCAGAAAGTATCTGTGCCTGGTGAGGATTTGCCTTTAATTCCCTAGGAGAGGAATTTTAGTTATCATAGGGAGGAGAAACCCACCTGGTGAGCTGCTGGGGTCTATCAGAGGAGTAATTGCTCAGAACATGGGAAAATAACTTTTGGAAAAACAGGGCAAACCCACTGAGACAGTATTTGGCAGGCCATGTGTTCAATGGTGAGAGCTCATTTCGCTAATATATGAACAAGCAATTATTACCTCTTGATCATATCTGGCTTCTGAGGCAAGGAACTGTCATGAAAAATCATAACAGTCCAAAAATCCTTCAAATCTAGATGGTAAAGGAAGATTTTATTTCACTGAGTGATCTAGAACAGGAAATTGGGCTTGTTGCTTTCAGTCGTTAGTGGTTCAAATCAACCACAGCTGAATTGAATTGGCTCAAAATTGCACCCAGGCTTTTCCCTCTCCCATTGGTTCCTTTTCTCCTATTTCTAATGGCTCTCAGGTGGAGAAAGGGTCTTTTCACCCAGCAGGGACAGAGCCTGAGCTGCAGCCTCTGTGCTGAGCTCAAACTGAGCCATTTATAGCCAGTGGAATTTGTAGGCAATAGTGGGAATTCTAAAAGAATTGGCAAAGCTTGGAGCTGTTGGAGTGCCAGCTGTGAAGAAGATGAGAGGAGGATGTGCAGAAGATCCCATGTTCCGTTTCCCAAGGGATGGGAAACCCACCAGTGAGGAGGTAGGCCCAGTTGAAGTGTTAAAATTCCTGAGACTCACCTTTTTCTGTTCTCATTTTTGGTCCAGTCCCTGCTGTTCCTGTCCAGCTCTCTGCTCACAGGATGTTTTATGGGACTGCCATTGTTTCCCTCTGGCAGCTCATGTTGTAATTTCAGGCTGTTCCCACAGTATATTCAATATGTTTCCAGTCAGTGGATTTCAGTTAAGGAGATTAGTTGCTCTTATAGAATGCTACTGGACAACATTAATACTTGAGAATTATTGTGTAAAATAAGGTTTAGGTTCCCTGGGTTGAGGGTGGCAAGCTGTAAAGTTTTTTTTTTCCTCAAGTGCTTAATTTTCTTGTTTGCTCCAGATGGATGGTTTCAATTGATTTCAGGCAAAGGTATTTCTACTGGGCATACATAATGCAGGGGCCTTGTCTGAAAAAAAGTAAATATTTCTTACTTTGCTTGGTTATGGGTGTCTCAAACTCTCCTAAGCTAGGACTGCTTCAGGTATTTTCTGGCACTTTTATTTATGTGAAATAACCTAAGTGGATTCTGTAGGTGACAAAAGTAATGGGTTGTTATTTTATACTGTCTCTTAGTGCATCATTGTAAATCAGCTTAACCAAATATTTGCTTGAAAACCCTAAAATAGCACACTTTATTTCACTTTTGGTGTAAATGGGCATAATTTCATTTGACTTCATAGAATATCCTCTGTCCTAAAGTTAGCCCACATTTCACAAGGGTAACTCCAAGTTGCCTGTTGGTGGAATTTCTGGAAAGCAGAATAAATACTTCAGGAGTCTTCCTTGGAACTCAGAAATGCAAAGCAAAACCTTTTTCTGTATTGACTCCTTCTCCTCTGGTGTCCCTTTTCCTTATCCCTGTGGGATTTTATGTGTCTGTGCTGGGTGGGAGCTGCCCTACAGACCTCCAGGAAAGCTGGCCTGGCTTTGGGGAATGGGGGATTGGAAACAGCTGAGACTGAGCTGCATTTACACTGAGAAGTGATCTTCACAAATATATCACTTTAACACCTCAGCCTCCCGTACAATACCCTTAAAACTTTGTTAAGAGCATGGTGAATTTTCTGCCCAAACATCTTTGTGCCAGTTCCAGCAGCCTTTTCTGGGGCACACTGTGGTTCCTGGCTGCAGGAAATGGAGCTGCTGGTTCTGGAATGTCTCAGTGAGGGCTGAAATCTGCTCTGTGGAGCACCCACCAGACACGTGCGTGGGCAAAGCTTCCCTTGCCAGGGCTTGCATCACCTCCTGGTTTTGTTTTGCTACTGAAACACTCGAAATGACCTTTTCTGTGCACTGTGCTGGACTCCAAGGCATGCAAGGAACCTGAGAGCAGTGGCTTTATGGTAACTGCAATGGCTGGAGGTTCAAGAGCAGCAGGATCTGTCATAATTTTTTTTTCATAAATTTTATGAAAGCAGTTGGTATCACTGTAACTTGTAAATTTTGAAGTGTTGTGTGTGAGTGGGAAGGCAAAACTAAATAGAGCATACTGTTGGCCTTAAAAAATCCCCCCAAAACCAGAGCAAAATTTAACTCTTGGGAGTGTAGTCTGTGAAACACTTCTTGCTTAGAATATTTTTTCTCATAGAAGCAGACTGGAGCAAGAAAGATTAAAAAGCTCATTTCTGTAGCTTTGAGAGATCTTTAAATGCTTCTGTTTGACTTTTAGCTATAATCTGTCTTTTTAAAGTTTCTATTTTGGACCAAATATAGTACAGTTTTGCTTCTCTTAGAATAAAATCCAAAAAAGTGGCAAAGTTAAAAAGGACCAAAGTATCGTTTGTATGAGCTTCCAGTTCTTTGGTACCAGCCCTGTACACGACTGGTCAGAACTTTTGTTGCATTTTCCTCAGTAGTGATGATGTACCAACTTTGCCGACTTAGTGTAATTTGAGACTTCCCCCCAGTGCTCTTCCTAAGGCAGGAAATTCTAATGCTTGTGCTGCCACACATCAAAGCACTGAATTTGCTGCTTTTCCAGGGTTTCTATGACGCCTTCAAAAGGTACAGGGTGAGCAGGAGAGACTGGACAGGCAAGTTTACACCAAGCACTCCCTAGGATACAAATGATATTGAGCTCTTTCTGTGAAGAGTTAATGGCATTTTATTGTTATATTTGCACATTGGAACTTTTATCAACCATCACTGCCTGGCTTTCCGTGGACATAAACCAAGAGGAAAAAATTTGTCTTGATCTCCAACCCCTCAGCACCAGTGATTGTTTAGAAGTAATCAAACCAATCTTTGCTGAGGTGGGAGGTTGATTTCTGTGCAGCTGTTAGTACAGAACTGTCACCTGTGGTGGCAGTGCCCAGTGTGTGAGAAAGCAGAACCAGCTAATATCATGGCATACACTAAAAAAACCTTTTGCACTTCTGGGCACAGAGCTATGCCACCAAACTTGTTTTTGTATTTGAGACTGACAGATACCCTGGGCATGGATCTTCTGGGCAGAGACTGTGTCCAGCTGTCACCCTTGGAGCTGGCACTGCTGGCTGGAGTGCTGGGCTGGCTCTGCCCCGTGGCTTTAGCCTGTCCTGCCAGAGCCAGCACCCAGAAATCCCTCCATGAGTGTCTAGACAAACATAAGCTTGCTCTGCTCGTGCTGACGCAAGATGCAAAGGCTGCGGCACCAGGAGCGAGCTGAGATTATCAGATCTGTGCTGAACTGTGCACCTCTAATTTGTGTTGTGGCACAGGCAGTCTCAACACTCTTTTGATTACAAATCCTTATTTAGAGATGCTCAAAGTCATTTGAGAAATTCTCCCTTTACAAGAAAAAAAATCCTGCTCCGAGTGAGGGACTGGTGCCACCCCACCCAGTGCTTACTTTGGCTCAGTCCAGCAGCAGTGTCTGGTTTGTTTCCATGCTTGTGTTTGCTGAGAGACTAAAGACATCCTCTTTCTGCAGTGGGAAACTAATACAGAAACTTGGGGTGCTTTTTATTTTTGTTTATTTAAATAATTTTGGAGGCTTTGGTCTTATCCAAGCAGAGGATCCAAATCCCTGTCAATGATGCTCCAGTCTTGGCGTTTCTGTGCTCACCATCACTTGCCAGTGGCCAAATGAATACGTGTGCTCTGGGGTGATCACGCTCTTGGTTGTTAGTGCATGTTTGCCATTCCTTTAACCTAGGGATAGAAACAGGTTTGTCCCCAAGCTTGATTGCCAGGTTTTCTGAGCTGTTAAACTCTATTTACTGAGCCAAGGATCCTCCTTATGTATATCTGTATGTGTGAGTGTTAATATGTGTCTCACTCCTCTTCTCCATTTAATGGCATTTTTCTCAAGAAAGTCCTTGAGCTGTGATAGGGCACTCACAAGGGAGGCACTGAACACATCCCTCATCCTTTGCCTTATCTTCAGTTCTCCATTATCCTTTATTGAAGGCTGTATTCAAACTTCAACTATTGAGTTGACATCTATTTAAGACAGAAGAAACATGTCTTTTGAGCTGTTATTGTTAAAAAGAGGGTTTTAAGATCCAGGACAAAAGACTGGATGTTAAGCCTCCCTCTCTTGCGGAGAATTCATTCAGTAGCTGATAATGCGATCTGCTCAGGATAAACGAAGATAAGATGTCCAGGCTCTGTCAGCAGCCTCAGTCTCTCGTACTGTTCGCTGTAGATGTTTTATTTTTTAAATGCTGCTGGAACTCGCAGCGTTTATTGGACGCGGCTCCTCTGAGGCTGCAGCAGACGTGACCTTATTGCTCACCTGTTGGAGCCGACAGTGTTCGAGTTATTGACAGCGGAGCAAATCCCAGCTTTGCTGCTCCTGAGCGCCGCTGGCTTTGGGGCAGTCCGGGGGGAGCCCAGCTGAGCTGCGTCCCAGCAGCTGCTGGATGAGGGAGCTCCGTGTGGTCTGGGGTGTCCCCATCGCCTCCTGGGGATGCTCCAGGAGCCGGAGGGGACCGGGGACGGGACCCCGCGGGGGCTGCACCGGCCGTGACAGGTCTGGAGCCGCGACCCCCCGGGCTGTGGCGGAGCGGCGCCTCACGCACCGCGGTGGGGAGGCGGGGGTCGCCCCCGGGTCGCTGCCGGCAGCCAAGGCCCGCCGCGAGGCGTGGGG
>JBBMKD010000027.1:17845117-17891959 GCA_037834095.1 Argya squamiceps
TCAGGCTCTTGTCCTGCCCAAGGTGTATCCTAAAGGCCTTTCAATAAATATCTACTTTATTCTCCAGCTCTGTGCAGTCTCTGTTTCAGGTCAGCCTTCCCAAGGCACCAGAGGAGCCGTTTGGGGTTCTGCTGGAAAAGTATTTTTCTGATTGTTTTCCCTGTCTGTCACCTGCTCTGTTTGTGTTTGATGGCACTGGTTGCTTTCAACTTGCAGATTTTGCTGGTGGTTCTGTGGCAGGGGCTTTGACCTTGGGGGTAAGAATAGGTGGGGAAAGGACATTCCTCTCCTGGGCTTTGCCATTTCTTTGGAGCCCCACCTGTTGAAGTTGGAGGAAGTAAATTCTTTTCAAATGCATTTCTCTCCTTGGATTTTATGTTGCTGGATGCTCACCAGCTATATTTTCAACTCCACATTTTAAGGAATGGTTATAACTATTTTCTTTGTTAAATCTGTTTTTGCCCACCCTGAATGAGTCCAATAGTATTTAGAAAGCTTTTTTTTTTCTTCTCTTATATTTTCAGTAGCAATCCTGTGCTTAGACTTAAGCTAGAACAGTGTGACAAACAAAACACTTTCTTCTCTCCTGTTTTCCTGAGCATCTTGAAGCTTGTATACAAAGCCAGAGGGAAGGGACATCCTCCCTTGTCCCACAGGCTCACACCCAGGGGGTGTGAAAATGTGGGATCCAACTTTGCACCTCTGTCTGAGGTCAGAGCTGATCCTGCTGAGATGGGCAGGTTCAGTGGTGGTGGCTGGTAGTGCTCCTGACCCTGGGAGTCCCAATGCGATAATGCAGGAGGAATCATAAGAGAGGAAAAGTTTTCCCTTTAGAAAGGCAGTGAGGGCTGTAAAAAGAGAAACAAACAGAAAAGAGCAAACTTGGGAGTAGTAAGTGGATATAAACCAGGGCAAAAGTAAAAGTTCAATTTGCTGGCATAGACACATTATGATTCCTATGTGCAGGTAAAGCACTAAAGGAAAAAATTTAGGGCTTTCTATTTAATGTCATTTCTATAATTTGGATGAATTTCTGTAATTTGATCCCATGGTTTCTGCTGCCTACTTTAATAAGGTTTTCTGTGTTTGATTGCAGATGTTTGTATTTCAAGGTCAGAAAGTTTGAGGTGCTTCAGCCTTAGAGGTTCTAGAGGAAAATAACTCGCAGCAAAACTGTACGTGACTTCAGAGGCAAACACAAAATAAAATAATCCCTGGGATCTGCAGACTTAATTTAGAATGCAGAACATTTCCCAAGGAGCATTTTACTGTTTTGCTGAAATGATGGAGCATATTGTTAATGTCTTGTAATTTTTAAGAGCATTTAAAGATTTATTTTTCTAACCATTATTTTGCTTTGTTATTCTGAGATTAGGTTGAGTTTGTTTTATGGCTGTCATGTTGTGGTTTTTTTTGTTTAATTCTTTATCAGGTCACAGGTACTTGATAGACATCTCACTAGGCTTGCTTTTGATTTTCCTGGTTATTTTTTAATAGTATTGTCTGTAATGCCCATTTGCAACAAAGGTAACAACTAATTATGGAAATAGTGTTGTGTGTTTGTTATGTCATCTCTTTCCTCTCATGTTGATGGTTTTGTTTTCTTTTTCCTTTCATTGTTGCCTTTTCTTCAAAAGAAAATTGTTTGAAGTTTAATTCTAAACCACAATGTCCTCATAAAAATACACATCATGATAAATAGTGTGGTATATAGGATTTATACAAACTCTGTAAGCAGTGTTCTGTAGCAATTTTTAAATTTATTTTTTTCCGAAGAGGTTTTTTCCATTAATAAAAATTTACTGTCTTTTCTCACTTCTTTTTTCTGATTTTCAAGTTGATTCTCATGTTTTACAAACATGTTCATTTGGAAAAGCTAGCAGTTATTAAAACCTTATAACAGAAGCCGATTTTGGCAGTTAAGTTGCTTTTTTTAGCAATCTGATTTCTATCATTATTTCGTTTTCCTTTGCCTTGAGCTAGAGAATTAATTTTGTTATGTTGGGGTGAGGAGTCATTTGCTTAGGCTGTTTTTTCTATCAGAAGAGGTTATGGAGCAATGAAGGAGAGTTAATTTGGAGAAGAAAATAAAAAAACTGTGCTGTGTGTGGGAGCGCCTTCCTTGTAAAGTGTTGTAATGTATTGTATCCATAAAATGATATTAAACACTGGCAGTCTGAGACAAGTCCCTGGCTTTAATGGAAAAAACCACCCCCAGGCATGCTTTGGAGAAGGGAATGGAGAGAGCTGTGCTCTTGGGGCATTATTTAGTGATGCCGAGAGTGGTCACAGCCTTGGGGATGATGAGGTGTCTCTGTGTGGGAGCAGAGGTGTCCCCAGGCAGGATGTGCAGAGGCTGTTGCTGTTCAGGTGCCACAAGGGTCACAACCCTTGTTCTGCTCGGCCCCAGTGTCACAGGCTGGCCTGGCTTGGAAGGGACCTTAACGCTCCTCCCAATCCACCTCCTGCCATGGCAGAGACAATTTCCACTCTCCCAGGATGCTGCAAACCCTGTCCAGTCTGGCCTTGGGCACTGCCAGGGATCCAGGGGCAGCCACAGCTGCTCTGGGCACCCTGTGCCAGGGCCTGCCCACCCTCCCAGGGAACAATTCCTGCCCAATATCCCATCCAGCCCTGCCCTCTGGGAAGCCATTCCCTGTGTCCTGTCCCTCCATCCCTTGTCCCCAGTCCCTCTCCAGCTCTCCTGGAGCCCCTTCAGGCCCTGGCAGGGGCTCTGAGCTCTCCCTGGAGCCTTCTCCTCTCCAGGCTGAGCACCCCCAGCTCTCCCAGCCTGTCAACATCAATCACAAAGTCCTTGATTTTGTGTTTAGTGCCAAGAGTGGCTGAGACAAACAAATGTCATGCAGGGAAGTCTGTCCCTGTGGACAGACAGTGCTCCTGCTGGTTCTGCAGCAGGAACTGACGCCAGCAGTCTCTGCATGCAAGAGTTCTGCTGGCGTTGTGCTGCAGGATGGGATTTTTGTTGTATTTGTAAGTCACAAACGGACATTTCCATCAGTTCTTTTGTAATACTCACTTATTGAGGCTTTGGATTTTAGCCATCCTTTTCTGAATGTGCCTTTTTTTCCCAATTATTTAGTTAATATTTTTTTTCCATTTAATCTGTGTGTTGAAAAATAGATATTTTTCAGATGTCGTTAAAGCTTCTGCCTGCATGAAATTTTAACATGTGACACTTGAGAGGCTCTGTGGTGGGCAACGATCATTTATCAGGCAATGCTCTTTAAGACCTGCATTATTATTCAGTGATTAAAAATTCACAAGAGTGAAAAGATACCTCTGTAAATATTTTATTATTTCTTTCTCTGTTGTTTTTTTGGCTTTTTTTCCCTACAAGATTTTTTTTAAAGATAGTAATACCTCCTATAGAAGGCCTCTAGCAACTGTGGGATGATTTTCTGTGGACAGTTCTGGTGCTGAGGTAGGCAATGGGAGATGAGAATTTAAGGGAAAGGCTCAGCACGTTAAATTGTTTCACAGACTGCACCTGGCCATGTTCTTTTGGGAATGAGCAAAGAAGTACTTGTAGTAATGTGCATATTTTTCTTGTGGTGTTTGGTGGAGGTACTGGGAAAGCTTTGACACTGAGTGGAATTAGGAGCTGCTGGAAGAAAATGCATATTAACATAAAATATAGTAGATGCTGCTAACTCATTTTGGAGAGGTAATTGTGTTTAACTAATTTCCACTTCTTTATTGCTTCTCTTTCTGTCACGGAATAATGAATATTCTTGGGGTATTGGACATTTAAATAGAAATATTCACCTTTTCCTTATGTTCCACTGCAAAGATTTAAGTCTTATGTGTATGTTGTTAAAAAGCTGTTTTGACACAGCTTTTGGGAGGGCCAATCTGTACTTTTTTTTGCCTGTATTTTGTGTTTGGAAACTGTTTGGCCATAGTCTTGTCAATGGGAAGGAAATGCCAAAGCCAGCTGTGGTGGGAACTCCTCTGATCCCAAATCACCAGGCAGTAAATTTCCAGCTGGTTCACACGTGGAGTGTTGTGTCACTGGAGAAGATGGATCACCTTTCTTGTTTAGGGTTTTGCTATTTCTGGCTGTAACATCAGCATTTTGTTTTGACCAGCTCCCAGGAATCACTATTGGAGTACAAAGCTCAAAATGTTTTATTTTCTGACCTCATGTCTTAAAATTTGATTGAGTTACCTGCTTTTACTATTTCATGTAGGAAAAAAACCCATTTCTTCAAAATCCCTTGTAGCTAGGAATGTCATGTATAGAAAATCTCTAAAAGTGTGTATGAAGTATGACAAGGCAATGATTTAAAATCTTTCTTTGTAAAGCTCACTTGTAAAAATATTGAGAATAGAAAAGATTTCTTATGAATGGAAAAGACTGAAGAGGAGTGGACGGGTGTGTTGGATCAATAGATGTGCAATCTCATCCCTTGTCAAAATCTACTTACTCTTCTTATAAAACACAGTGGAAGTTAAAAAATGAATGTGGGTGAATAATGCTCTGTCAACTGTCTCTAACAAATGGTGTTTCCAACAGTGGAGTGGAGTCAGGACTAGTGAGATGGGACAGAGCTCATAGTCATGGAACTAGATAGAGGAATTCCAGCAACATTTTAAGGATGAGCTTTCAGCTTATTTATTTCCTGTTCCCCTAGGAAAATAAAAAAAGTCCCTTGCAGCAGTGGAGCAGTGTATGATTGAATTGAATTGGCATCTTTCCAGAGCAGAGAACTTGTTGTATTGGCAGTGTATATATTTCAGCTGAACAATTTTAGTGAAGCAGTTTCCTCCCTGGAAATGTCAAGTTTCAGTAGTAGTACATTTTGGGGATGGTAACTGATATTTAAGATAATTGTGCTGCATGGATGCTTCTTTTTTTTCCTCAGTGAGCAAAGATAAATCCTTAAAGGAGACTTAAGGGTAGATACCTTGGATTAGTGCAGGTTTAGCTGGATCCTGTGTTTTACTCAATATTGCATTTGAATTCTCTGTGGCCTGAAGTGTGAGATTGGCAGATGGACATGAGGAAGGTTTGGTATCCTGGGGGTTGTGTTTTTATTCTGGGAAGCAGCACTCTGGGTGTAGGGCAGGAGAGAAGCCCTGCAGGTGAATGGTTAGCAAAGCTCTGCCATTTCCACCTCCACATGTTCCCTTAGCTCTGGGTCCACCTCTCACTGCATACAGTGCCCAGGTGTCAAATAATTGTCACCTACCCATTCTTAAATGAACATTAACACACCATTTTTTTTTTAAAATGCACTCACTTCACTTGCCCAAAGATTCCAAGTGGCAAGAGATCATCAGAATCCCTTTCATGCTGTTCAAAGCTCTCCCTTTTCCCTTGGATCAGTGTGATGTAGACCCAAGTGTTTGTTTTTTCCCTTGCAGTTTAGGTCTGCGGAGATTGGATCTTTGATATTCCAGGTTTTCTCCTGAGAAGGAATAGCAAGGTTCTATTTCAAGGGCACTGTGGGGAATGTGTGATACCCAGAGAGCTCTTCTTGAGTAAGGAGGAAAATTATTTTAGAAAGTTGATGAGGCAAACTGGCAGCATTAAATTGGCACACACCATATAAAGGAAAGCTGGTCAATCAAGAGAGAAAATACCTTTAAAAATGGATTTTTAAAATTATTATTTAGATGTAATGCCCTAGTCAAATACTATTTTTTTCCCTCTCTCATTCTTGAATAAATGAGTGGCAGCAGAATGCAAAATACAATTGACATGTTTATAATGTCCTTGTGAATTTTGGCCTGGTACTTCCTTTCCTGTTAATCCCTCATAGACTTCTAATAAACAACTTTAATGGTACCAGTTGAGTAGTACTTTTTAAATTGAGATTTTTTTTTCCTGCTTTTGTTGGATCCAGCTCAGCCAGAAAAGCAAATGCCTGCTGTTTTATGGGATCGTTGTTTTAAACTGTGTGTGCTGACAGAATAAATATGCAGGAGACAACATCATTTTGTGTGTGTATATATAGGCAAGTTTTGGTTTTTTTTTTTCAGCTGATTTCTTGCTAGAAGAATAATTGTGGTTACTGGTGTGGGCTGGGGAGGTGTCTGCAGTGAGGGCTCCTCTTCGACCTCTGCTCTGGTGAATGTAGAATGCAATGTTTGCTCTGACAATGCACTTGTATCTCTATGAAAAAGGCACTGAATCGTCCTCATTGTGCTGCTGTTCCTCTGAACCCATTCATGTTTCAAACAATAAAAAAAGGCATTGTGAGAGCCAAGCACCTTTATGCCAACATAACAATATTTGAAGAAGATAATCAAAGCTGTTTGTTCTGCTTTGCTGCTTTTGCTTTGTCTGCAGTTCAGGTCTTCTTTATGAAGCAAGATGGTGTCTGAAACATTGTCTGTGAATGAAGTTAAAAAAACCCCAAACCAGAATAAATCTGGGGCTAAACCACCACAGGAATGAGTATTGGCTTGCTGGAATATTCCTGGCTGTGTGTTGATGGTGTTACCAGGCTCCTCCAGGTGTGGCTTTGCAAGGAAACATTCTGAAACCTTGTCATGGGAATGTGTCTTCATGTATATGGGCAGAAATAAATATATAAAAATGTGTTTTATTTGGAGTTACACTTAATAGAAAACCATAGAGGTTTTTATCTTTCTTATGATATGGCTTTCATATAAAATAATGATACTTCTGCTTTGTTGTAGAGGCAGAATTGTTATTTAAACAGTGCTATAATAATGATTGGTGAAAGCTTCAGCAGAGCTTTGGAATTGTTTATATGTAGAGTAGAAGAGACAGTGAAGTACCAAGAGAGAGCCTTTGCTAACAGCTTAGGACTCATTGTTTTGGGTTTTTTTGCTTTGTTTTGTGGGTTTGGATAATTTTTTTTTGCTGTTGTTGGTCCTTCAGCCTTTAGCTCAGCTGTCAGAATAATAGGTCATATGGTAATTGAAAATATTAATAGAGACTAGCCAGAGCATTTGCATACAGAAGGCACCAAGGAAGACCTGCACACAGCACAGGCTTCTGCAGCCTGACTTGAAAGTTGTCTTGATTTCTGATGGGCTATGGAGAGGTGTGTATATATAGAGAGAGGTGGGCTGCTCTGCTGAGCTTTTCTCAGCCTTAAGATGGTAATTTTCCCAGGAAATTTAATGCAGTAGGAGAGCTTTCCAAATAAGTACCTGTAGCCACTGACACTTGGAATAAAATTGTACTGAAATAGATTTGGCTTTTTTGAGTTGAAAGATGTGTCTTACTGAAATTGGGAATTATTTTTTGGGGAGGAAAAATAACCCCCAAAACCCCTAAATCAAACCACCTAATACCCACTCAAAACCTGCCTCTGGATCACAAAGCTTTTTGCTTCCTGAATCTGTGTTTGGAAGAAATAATGATGATAATAATATCAAATTTCTTAATTTTTTTAAAGTCAACTGCTTAATTGTTCCTGGAAATTAAAAAGTAAACATTAAAAATATGTATTTATGGAAGTGCCCTGCATGGTTCCAAATGTTCCACCCAGGAGCTGAAGTCGTGCTTAGCAATAGATTGTCTCATGTAATTAAATGCTTTGTTGGATTAGAGCCAAACTGTTTGCCAAGGTGTAGAACTGACCTTTGGCATGGCAAAAATATATGAGTATTTTGTATTCGCTTGTATTTTGTGTATTTTTTTGCTCCCAGTCTTCTAATGGTCAAGTCTTTGGGGGTTTTGTGGTAGATTACAGGAGCTCTCTGGCAAGCTGGAAAAACAATTTGTGATGTCTTAGTAAGTGCCAGTTAATATTTGTGCTGCTGACACCTGTTCCATTAATGTCTAACCTCCAATTCTCTTGGAAAGGTGAAGTATCCACAAATGTGGCTGAATTTGTCTTTTCCCATTGGATGAGGTTGATGTTCACATGTGAATGGCTGAAGGCCACAAAATAATTTGACTTAACAGACTCAGAGTACTGGAAATGTAAGGGGGGAAAAAAGGACAACATTTTAAGACTTCTCATAGTAATTTCTTTGATCCAAACTACAGTAGTGTTTTAGTGAAAAAATGGAGGTTAGGGATGGTGAAGGATTTCTTTATTTCCTTTATTTTGTCAAACTTTCTGTAGTATCAAGATGAGACATGAGGCAGCAGAAAAGCACTGGAGGTTCAAGGGGGGTTGATGGTACTGGAATATCTGCTGGACATTAACCAAAGGCCATATACAGTTATTTCCAAATGTGGTAATAAATTCCAACGTAGTTTATTTTCAGTAGCCAACAATTAATAATTTCAGTTTTCACAAAACTAAATGTCAGCCTAAGTATATTGTTTAAATGGGACATGAAAACTCTGTTCAAAAGCCTGAGATGGCAGGAGGACAGGGAAAAGAATAAAAATTAAAGGGGGGAGAGGTAATGATTTTGTTACTCTGAAAATTACTCTGCATTTTGCCACTAATTTTCCTGACATCAGTGCTTAAGTGTTCTAACTACGATATCAAATACTTAATTTTTTTGTGCTTTCATGACAACTGAAACATATAAAACAATTTTAGTTTGATGTGGAATTTTAGCCAGGGGAGAGCTTAACATCACTTGTTTAGTCTGCTGAGAGAGTTTACTTTTTCATGGTGCATGTATATATATTAAATCTTTCCCCAAAAGCCCAGAGGATGTGCTGGGATGTGCCTGCTGCCCTCTCCAGTTATCCTGCCCAGGGATCTCCTGCAGCCACTGAGCTCCAGAGGTTTTGTGTCCTCTCCTGTTCTTGTTTTGTGTGTGTATGGATTTCCTGGGATGTGGTGATGGATCTGGAAAACCAGAATGGAATCTGGGCACTGCAGCTCCTATTGTAGATGTATATTGTATACAGGGTATTGTGTATCCTGTATGTAGCTTGGTGTTTTAGTGCTCAGTGAATCCAGCAAGTGGGATTTTAGCACAGCTGGTTCAAGGGGATATTTACTGAGCTTATGAGGAGGTGAATGGTTGTTTGAGCTGAACTTTGTCCCTGCGCTTCCAAGTTTCATAAAGCACTTAATGATGACTAAGCTGGCCATTAAATCCAGATGATTTCAGTCCTTGGAAGGGAATGTTCTCCAGTGACTTTATTTAGGCTGCTTTCAGCCCAGGAGTTAGAGTGGTGCTGGGGGGGTGACATGTAGCATATCCTTTTTTCAGGTTTTATGCAATACACCTTTATTTTCATTCAGTGGGCAGTATCTGGCTGATATTCTGGAGCAGCAGCTGCACTGAGGGACACTTGGTGATTCCTTTGGCTTTGGGGTGCAGTTGTGTGACCTCTCTGACAGCCTGGGGTGCCCAGGGTGCTCAATGCCTGTACAATTGAGCCAATTTATTTTATACCTGTACAAGCCCAGGCAGTTTACTTTAACCTTGACCCTGTGGGAGATTGGAGTGCTCTGCAGCTGTGTGCCACAGCAGCTCTGTGCAGTGCTGGATCCTCACAGAATTCTGTGTGGAAAGGGGAAGGAGGACCAGAGGTGGGACACAAACCCACGTGTGTCTGGGGAATAAAAATCATATTCACTCTATTGCACACTGCTTGATATAGTCACACTGCAGACAGGAGGAGCTTTATGAGGATGGTTTGCTGTTCCTGTCCAGAACTCATCCTTATGTAGGTCAAAAATCAATTTACCTTCTAGCCCCAAATGAACCAATTTATTCACGTTGAGATCTAGACTTGAAGTTTTATTTTACTTAGGATATTTTTCTCTTGTTCTTGTTACTTCTAAAAAGAAAGAAAAGTAGGTGTAATTTGGAATTTAGTTGCTGAAACATTCACTGGAAGAACAGAGAGATTTGAGCATGTAGTTATGATGTACTACAAGAATAAATGTTAAACTAAACTTTGATTTTTAGCTGCCTGGTGCTAAATAACTTATCTGCTCCTGAAAGAGCTGGAGACAATAGGTTTAATGAAATGATCAACTGCACCTTAGGAAAATGAAGAGGTTCTCTCACATACTTCTGAAATGAGGCTGAGAAGGAAAATGTTTAGTATCAAATGGGGGTCAGGGATAAGGGAGGTCACAGGATAATTTTTGTATGTTTGGATTGATTATTGCTGGGCATTTCTGTTTGCTTTCTGCTTGTTTTCCTGCAAGATTTATCCTGTGGTATAGACTAAGCACCAGAGAACAGCCCCTCTTCCCATTGGGTTTTCTTTCAATATTTTATGGTCCTGTCAGCCATTGCTGGTTGTATGAGGTGAGGACTTGACCTTTCCTGAGTAAACACTTGTTTACATCAGTCAGATCATGTGTCTGTTTTCTTTTCCACATTAGCCTCTAAGTCACCATCTTTCTGACAAACCAGTAGGACTAGATTTTTTAAAGAGCTTTTCGTTGCTTGTGCTGATTTGAAATAATGAGTTAATCAGCACCATGTGATTGACAGTGAGAATACAGATTATTTCTGGTGCTAGATGAAATACTGTCACACTCTACTCCCCCCTACCTCACAAAGGAAAACTAGATGGTAATTTGGAAAGGAGATCAGCAGTATTTAACTTCCTGTGGAAATCTAGGCTCCTTATGGTAGTGTTTGTTCAGCCACTTGTAGCTCTTCTGGTTGGGTTCCAGGACACTTGTACAGTGATTTTAATAAGCTGAATTCTGTCCTCCTCCAAGGAAGGAGGTCTCTACATTCCTGGAGACTCTAATTCCTTTCAAGGTATTTAAATTTTTTCTTAAAATGACTTGGAGAAAGCTGTGAGTTCCTGTGTGTTCTCAGAGGTTTTTAACTCGTGCTATTTTGAGCAATGCCATGTGATTATCTAAGAATGTATTAAAAACCCCACCACCTTCTTTTATGTTCCTCTTTTTATGCCAGATAATCACAAACACAAAGGGTGAGTTTTGAACTCATTTGGGGCTGATACAATGATATTATTTAATCCTCAATCATGAAGCTTTTCTGGGAAAAAAAATATAAATAGTCCCTGTCAGTTTGTCCCAGAAAATGAAGACAGTGTTAATCTTAGGTGGAAATTATTGGCAGAACCGTTGAGAATTAGGTTTCTTAAGTGATCCCTCCTAGAGGTGTTTGTGCAGACTTTGGGGCTCTAGAAGAGGTGGGGAGGTTGGAGGTTTCAGTCACACTGCTCATTGCCTGCGGGGATGAATTAACTTGCATCTCTTGTACACTGAAAAAGAGGTTTGTGTTTCAAGAACTACTCAGCTGTGGAGTAGATAATGAACTGAGCTATTGTAAAATAAATAACTGAAACCCAAACCCATTTAGTTCTGATAAACCTGCAGTTTGTGTTGTCAGGCAATGATTGCACTCTTGCTGTAGCTGCACAGAACCATGGAATGGTTTGGTTTGGAAGGGACCAGAAAAGATCATCTGGTTCCAACCCCCTGCCATGGGCAGGAACACCTTCCACTGATAGATGAACAAAAGAAAAGCTGCTTGGTTTCAAGAGCTGCATTTGCCAGAAAGGAACAAGGAGTCCTGTTTATTGCTTCTGGGTTAATTCTGAGGTTTTGCCTATTGTAATAACCATAGGGACACCCCCTTTCATTCTGGTCCAGAAAAGAAAGAAGAATATTTTCATTGGAAAGGTTTCAGCAGTTCAGATACCTGCAGCTGAGTTAGTTTGAGCAGTAAGAGCTGATAAGCAGCTCTGAAGGTGTGCCAGGAAAAGATCTCCAACACCTCTCCCCCCTCTTCCTTCTGCTGTTCCAGCACTATCTCTGTGCTAGATAAGGGCCTTCCCCCACAGATCGATTATCTTTGTCCCTGGAGAGAAGCAGCCAAATCCATTCATTATTCCCATTTCCTTTGCCAGGGAAAGCAAGTGCAGTAGTCAGAAAAGCCATCTATTTTAAAATTTATTTTTAATAAATTTGTCTGTCTTATTATTTTAAGAGGTTATTTACTTAATGTTCTGTTTATTTCTGACTGACCTCTGCACTGTTTGGCTTCTTTAAAAACATTCATCAAAATGTGCACAGCACTATTAAATGGATTTAATTCTTTCTTACCCTTCATTTGTGCTGCCAGACCTGTGTTTGACATTAATGAACATTGCTGGGATCATGCTGCCACACTGAGAGGAATTTACAGAGACAATTATTAGGTGATCAAGCAATTTTTTTACTTTTCTCCCTATTTATTTCTGAAATGAGAATTATTCATCAAGATCAAGCATTCCATAGAGAGGAATATGCTTGGCTGCTTTGTTTTATTCTTTTAAGTATGGAAGAAATAATCAAAGATGCATTTTTATTTAAGGCTTTTAGATGATTTATGATACTTTCCTTAGAAAAACCTGTTCCTTTACTCCTGTATTTTGACATCTTGAGTCTTCCTGAGCCCTTGGTGGATGCAAGTAAAGAATGCAGAACATGATAACTTGCCAGAGCTAAATCTGAGACGTGAAGCAGGATTTGTGTTTATTTCTGTGGAAGGGGAGCAATGTGGCTGTAGTTGTTGTAATATGGAAATGCTGCCCTTTCACTGACCGTTGTATCGAACTTCTTCTCATGATCAAAATCAAAGCAAGCTTTGCACTGACAGAATCTGCTGCTTTAGCTGAGAACCTTTAGCCTGCTGCCAACACTGCAGTCGAGGTGGAGGAGGTTGCAGAGCTGTGCAGTTGATATATCCATCCAGAGCTATTTTTTCAGTAGGAAAAAATAACTTTTTCTGATATATTTTTTCCCCCTTTAACAGATATGCTTGATTTATTCTGTCATAATTAAACTTATCTTTGGGTGGACCATGTTAAGCCCAAAGATTGTACTCAGAGGCTTGACAGATGGCTGTGTGCAAGCAGTGCCTGCATTCTGCAATAAGTTAGGAGGAGAAGAATTAATCCCTTGTGTTTCTTCTTGTTTTATTTACTTAATTTAATGGTGCTTTTAATGCTTAGCTCAAAATCAGACAAGAATTGGGTTTGTTCAGCCTGGAGAAGAGAAGTTTTGGGGTGATAGAATTGTGGCCTTCCAGTGCCTGAAGGAGCCAACAAGAAATACAGAGAGGGACTTTTTACAAGAGCCTGTAATGACAGGATGTGGGGGATGGCTTCACACTGGCAGAGAACAGGTTTAGATTGGATATTGGGGAAAAAATCCTTCCTGGTGAGGGTGGGCAGGCCCTGGCATGGGGTGCTCAGAGAAGCTGTGGCTGCCTCTGGATCCCTGGCAGTCTCCAAGGCCAGGTTGGACATTGGGGTTTGGAGCACCCTCGGATAGTGGAAGGTGTCCCTGCCCGTGGCAGGAGGTGGATTTTTAAGGTCTCTTCCAACCCAAACCATTCTGGGATTCTGTGATAAAATCAATTTGGCCAACAAAAATTGCCCAGTGAGATTCTGTTTCTTGCTAAATGTAAAGAGTTGCTGGACTCTCCCTCATAAAACACCATCCATTTCTGTCCCTTCTCCTGTACAGACACTTCAAAGAGCCAGCAGCTGGTAGCCCTCCACAAAATCCAGTGGAAGGTGGATATAAAACCCCAAATGGCAATAGGGAGCTCCCAAAAACAAGGTCAGTGCCCAGTGCTGGCACTGCCACTTTCCATCTCACCTGGGAGTGTTCTGACCCAGCCCTAGAGCTGGTGACAAAGCTACCAAGGAGGTGTGGCTTGAGCAAGAGAAGCTGTGAGATGTTACCTTGGCCCTAGTTGGTCTCCTGCAGCACTTCTCACTGACTTTTCATCATGGAGTTTTAAGGAGATGAAGCTAAAATAGCTGGGAAACATGATGATCAACCCTGCAGCAGATGCCAAGGTGTGCTGGAGGTTTATGTCCTAACCACAGGTTGCATTATTATAAAAATTTGCATTAATTCTGCATACTTAAAAAAAAAATATTCCAGCTATATGGTGGTTTTCACACCTTGCCATTCCTACAGCCAGGAATTATTCAAGGCTGCACTTACTCCCATGGCAGAGGAAGGTGTACTGGAATTCAGATTAATTCAGCCTCACAATGTTCATGTTTGGGGTGGCATTAGGCAGTGTTAGAGCTGCCTACTGGTCTGGGGATGATTTGTAGAAGTGATGGCAGGAGGTGTGTGTGTAACGCCCACGTTCTGTCTGTGATCTGCAGCAGAGGTTGCTTGGCAGTGTCACCAGAGGTCACAGCCTGCCTGGACTGAGCAGGCTCCCAGCTTGCTGCTGGGTGACATTTTGGGGTTTTCTGAAGGTTCAGTGTGACTGAACATTGTTTTTCTTGCCTCCCTTGAGGGGTATCCTGGTGCTGTGTCCCTTTGTGGCAGTGGAGGGGACACGTTGTGCTGTCTCCTGTGCTCAGGTGCTGGGAGCAGCTCTGCTCCCCCTGCCCACACAGCCATTAATTTTAATTAACACACAGCCACTCGCTGCCTGCTGCATGATTTGTATAAATGGCTGACTTCAATTTGACCTCCTGGAGTGTGAAGGGATTTCAGCCTTCAGTTAAACCTTATCAGTTGCTGTCTTTCCTGGAGTGGGGACTGATGAAGCATTGCCACTGGAGAAACACCTGTTTGAGCTGGGTGTGACAGGGCTCAGCTTCTTCTCCATTAAAGTGGAGTTCGAAAATGAAGATAATGGCAGATTTATTGTGGTTATAAGGAGCTCTCTAGCATGAAGGCAGCCATTTATTATACCCATTTTAATTCTAAGCCTGAACTTTTGATATAATTTTAGCAGAATAGTCTCCTACTTAGATCCTCAGGATGTGCTCTTTGGAGACTTGGAGAATGTAATCTTTGAATGCTTTCTCAGCTCCTTTCCAGTGTGCTGCCCCCATGGAGATATTTTACTGCCTGATCCCATGGAAGTGCCCTTAAGGGTGGGAGAGAAGGGCTGAAGTGCAATGCCAGCTCTGCAAGGGTCAGAGGAGGAGCTTCAGTGTAGCTGAGACATTGCAGACACTGACAATTCCTTCAGGCATTCATTCCCCTCCTGCTACTCACTCCGGGTTAGGATGACCAGGATAACTTTAAGGGTCTCAGAGGTAATTCAGTGAGCCAGGTGAGCTGAACATTTTCTAGTGAAGGGGCAGAGGTCACAAGGAGTTCCAGCTCCACACTGGGAAGCCTCTGAGCTACACATGGACGTGCTGAGGAACACAGGGAAGTGTAGAAGAGATTTGTCACTGGTGGGTGCTGAAAGGAGGAGGACACTAAGGTTTAAACCACAATTCCCTTTCTCTGGTGAAATAATGAATAGCTCATGAAGAAAATGAGAGCTAAAAATGTATCCCTACGTGAACAGCCAAGATCTTGTATTTAATAATGATTCTGTTTGCATGTTGAGATGGTCCTGCCTTTGGCAGAAGGAAGGCTGGAATTCCAAGCTGATTTCAATTTTAAAGGAAGAGGTGGAGGGCATGGAAACCAAGTGGAGCTCTTGGGAGCTTACTGAAGGCAAAGAATTGAAAAGCTGATTCCAGAATGAGTAAGAAGTTGTCACCTCAGTCACTTAGAAACCATCCTGGTAGAAAAATACCAGAAGCAATCCTTTTTTCCTCACAGACAAAGTACTGGAAAAAGCCCAAACCCTCAAACCAGATATCTTTTCTTTTCTTACTAGCTATAAAAGTTGTGATAAAATTTTGCATTTATTTTCTTTTAAAAAGTTCTTTATTTGCTTTCCGAGTCTGATGAGTGAGGGGGCAGCAGTGAAATTTTGGATCAATAGTGGTTCTTGTTGCTCTGGGGGCTGTACAGACCTGGGAACGTGTTCCCCTGTTGGGCATTAAATCCAGCCCTGTGCCATCACTCCTGATTTCTCAGTGGCCAAAACACAGAATAAGTGCATGAAGACGCTTTTGGCTTTTAATTGTCTTAATTGTTATTGAATGCTCTTCCCTGATTTCCTGTGGGGTTGGAATTCTGGGGAACTGGGAGGGAACCTGTGGTTTTACACAGTGCCTGTGGTCCAGTGGGCAGTGTTTAGTTTTAGTGTTCACTGGAGGGGATGTATGTGGAGAATATTGCCAAAATATTTCCAATCTGAAAATATTTTTCAAATGTAATTTGAGTCTTTAATTTTAAAACAGTCTGAAATAGAGGCACTATGTTCTTCCAGATCCCTCTGATACTCTATGGTTTAATCAGGAAAACTTTGTCTTTTAGGGATTTACAGTGTTCTCACCTGCTTTGTCTTGACTTTTTTGGGTTTTTTAATCTGTAACTGCTCTCTTGGAGTGCTTCAGATTCAATGCAACTTAAATAATGTTAGAACAGTACAGAGGAACGTGACTTTTGTGAACATTTGGATTTTCCTCTGGGTTTGTGCCTTGCACCTGGAACCCGATTGGCTACCTCCAGTCTGCAGGATTTGCCTTGCTGAGAATTCTTCAGTTTATCTTCCTTGACTGCTTAAAAACTAGTTGCATAAATAATTTTTTTATTAATTATGAGCATCTAAACCAAATAGCTGCAAAACTTGCTCTATCAGATAAACCTAATTTCATCAATTTTTTCTTAAAGGCTTGTGAAATAGTATTTTTAAAAATGATTTTTTTTTCTGTCTGGTTTTGCCCCACATTCTTACATTGGGAGATATTTTAAAGACCTGGCATATTTCCCAGGTATTTTATTTAAAACTCAATAAAGGAGGTTTAAAAATTCTTTCCACACAATGTTTTAATTCTGTGTTATGATTCCGATGAGTTTCTTTGCATATGGAGGATGCTGCAACCTCCCCTTCATCAATATGAAAGGAAGTTTTCCTCCTTTTACAGATGAAAATGCATTTTGTGTGCTGGCTTTACTTAGGTATGAAGTGTTAATTGGAGGTTCTAATTTGATGTACACATTTCTGATAGGCATTTGGGTACTGTGGTGTGATGAATACTAAACAGGAAGCAGGGGATGATGTGAAGGCTCTTGGTGCTGTTTTCTGTCACATTTTTTTCCTGTTGTCTTTTGGAAATTATTTTTCATTCCACAGAACATCAGTGACTTGCCACTAGTCCATAATTCTTTGAAGGAGCCTGGTGTTTCTGGAATGCTGGGGGAATTTTCCCTGGGATTTGACAGAATGAGCAGTGACAGGTTTACAGGTGTTGCTGGTGATTTTCCTTCTGTGAACAACAAGGAATGATGCCTCTGACCAGAGAGGTGCTGATAAGCACACAATTGCTGCATCTTTGTATTTCCAATTACACTGAAGGAAAAAAGAGCCTTTTCACCCAGAATGTGCTTTTAGGGATCCATTTCTTTAATGTGTGTTAGTTCAATAATTCTGTAAAATTCAGCTTGTGACCTGAAAGTTTCCCACTATTTTAGTGGGACTGAAATTGGGATGGTGCTGAAGAGAACATGTCGGGAATTCTGTGTAGTTCATTAAAATCAGCTATTTTGGGAGGTGTTTTTCTGGGCTTCTGAAAAATCTCCTACCATTTAATGAACTTTAATGCTTGGGATGGATTTTGCGAAGATTTCCTTAGTGCTGTCTTACCTTTTGTGCATTAACAATTTCTCCTAACAAATTGTGGGAGAACTGCCTCTAATCTTCCTTACCCTTCCCAAATGTGTGTTTAGTACTTAATCCATGTGGGATTTTAGAACCTCAGCTCAAGCACTGGTATTGTCTGTGGGTGTTATAGCTGGTCTTACCCCCACAATCAAGAGATAACAGGAAATTTCTGTACTTTGAGTTCTGCTTGGCTCAATTGTTTTCAAGTACTGAATCCATGTAAAGGCACTATGTGCTCCTTCCCCCTCTTGCTTTTGCCAGAGCCCATTTCCCATCACAAGCTCAAGTCACTGTGTGCTGGGACAAACAGACTGTGGGCTTTGAAAATGTTTGGAATTAGGTGGTGTTGAACTGAAATATTTCAGGGTAAAAGGCCAGAAAATCATGAATGCAGAATTTTTTGCCAGCCTTCTGGCAAGGATTAGGGTTACAGGATTTAAATTGTGGCAACCATTTCTGCCTACGTTAATTTAAATGGTGCTTTTCCTTCCTTCATTATCAATGAAATTAGAGGGGCTTTTCTGCATTTGGTTCAGCTACTTTTCTGTTTCACAGCCTGTCATTTCAAATTGTCAAATATTTACTTGCCTCGTGTTTGACTGCAGTGCCAGGCTCTGTGTGTAATTTGTGTTTGTGTAGGTTTGCACCTGATGCTTTGATGCTGTCAGGATGTGTGTGATGTGATCCCTGGCTTCCCCTGCTCCTGCCTCACCCTTTAACTGCTCATCATCTGCTGTCACTCACTTGGCTTCGCTGGCAGCTGCAGGAGCATTGGGACTTAATCCCAAATACTCTGGATTGTCTGTGCTCTTTGTATGCTGTACCTGAAGAAAACTAATCCAGCCTGAAATTGGCCAGTTCAGGGAAAAAAAAAAAAACCCAAAACATTTACTTTGTAAGAAAAGAAAAATGGTTAGCTTTTCTTTTATCAGATTTTAAGATTCTTTTTGCTGACGATATCCAATTTTGTCTTTGGGTTTTGTCACATTATGGTGAAGTGAAAAGTGCTCTGTGAAGTCAGTTTGCACCTTGCATTGACCACAGGAGTAAATTTAAATATCTGAGCTATTAAATGGACAACTTGGTTTCTCCTAGACATCTCTGGGTGAATTTTTAGGAACAGGGTTTGGTCTTCAAGTGTTTATATATGGCAAAACTAGATTTTGAGTGTTCTCTTCTTTTTTTCACTCTGTAGCTTCAAATCTCTCCAATGCTCAGCTATTAAATGTCTGAGGGTGTAAATATTGGGATGCCTGTGCTTGAGCATCAAATTCTGTGTTCAGACACTAAAAGGGGAGACCATTTTTCTTAAGTTTTCTGTATCAGATTTCATTGATCTCTTTATTTGCATAAAATGGGGGGAAACTGTGCTTGCAATGGCTGTGTATTTGTATTTGAACAACAATAGAACATCAATTAAGGTGTTAAAGGACTTTCTGACCCAAGTCTTAAACAAATAAAATAATTCATGGTTTAGCACAGCACTGGCTCTCTTTGGAGAAAGTTCTTTACCTGAAAATTTATTACTTTTTTTGTTCATTTTGAATAACTTGCTGTCATAATCAGACGGTTTATTATTTATTTTGGGGTGAGCTTAGGGTGCCTTCTGACTGTGTTTTCTGTGTCTGTGCTTATCTCAATACAATTCTGAATTTTTTAAAGTGTTCTGAGTATGTCAGGGTTAAACTCAGGTGAAATTCCACATGCCAGGGGGTTTTTGCTGGTCCTGAGCCCCCCTGGCAGGGCTGTGTACAAACTGCTCATGGGCATCAGGCCAGGATCCCTCACTGGATCCCTCCCCACCTCTCTCCTGTCTCTTTTTTGTTGCTTCAGCTCGGATTTGGTAGGAGCAGTGTTTCCAGTGTTTTTCTATTTATTGCAAGCTGTTAAAAGAATCAGTAGAATCACAGTCCTCCAGGTCTTCACCAAAGACAACCATGAGGCTCTGCTGTCAGACTCTGTCTTCTCAATGATTTTCTTCATTGTTCTGTGGTATTAAAAGGTCTGTAAATACCATCTGCTTTATTTTAAGGTTTTTGTCTGGCTTTTTATTATTTTTTTACATAGTGATATGATCAGGTGAAAGCAGATTATGAATTGTTCTGACCCATCACTCTAATTACAAACCTTCCTGAATGTTGACAGTATTAACTTTATTAATTTCCATAGTGAGGTTGTTGAATTTTCAGCTTGTAGGAATTTCAGGAGAAATAAATTCTCTGTTGCTGTTGGCTGTGAATAAGTTGTGTGAATCATGAAATTTGTCTTGGCTTCATAAATTCAAGATACTTTTAGAATCACAGTCCTCCAGGACTTCACCAAAGATGACCATGAGCCTTTGCTGTCAGACCCTGTCTTCTCAATTATTTTCTTCATTGTTTTTGATAATTTTCATTGATTTTTGTCCTGTGCTTCTGTGTGTTGAACCACTTTTCTTGTGTGCTTCCTCATTTCCAGTGGATTTCTGTTCAGAGGGAATGTCCATTTGTTGAGGCTCCCATTGAAACTGTGAGATCTATTTTCTGTCTGCTCTGTGCTCCTTTGGCACAGTTTGTCTCAGGATTCAGGAATCTTGTCCTGTAAGTTATACACTTCACACCCAACTGTGCTTGTGCATGATAACCGTACACACAGAACCTTGTAGAAAACTTGGGGGTGTCGTAGCTGCTCAACCCTCAAGGCCAGGAGAAAGAATTCCTGTCCCCACCAAAGGTGTGGTTAGTGAGTAATGCAATGCCTTGGAGCAGGGGTGGAAGGATGGCACAGTCTGGATTTGTATTTCCAAACACAAATTGTGGGTTTGTTATCTTTTCTGTTGTTAGAGCCAGGATTAATTGCACAAGAGACAGTGTTCGTGTTTGGACTCAGATGTTTATTAGTTCTTATCTATAGCACAGTCTCACAAGCTGTGACTTCTAGCTAACAAAGGGAAAAATGGCTCTAACTCTTTCCAAGGTCTTTTAAGCACAAATTGTCCAATTATGAAATGATACCTAAATTATTTTTACTTTTAACCCAATAACCTATCACCTGTCGTCCACAATGTGGATTTTTCTACCCAATTACAAAACACCATCCAGACCCATGAAGAAGGTGAAAAATAAGAACTTAACCTCTGACCTAAAACCTCCATCTTACTTTATATATATATATATTATTATATACTAAACCTTTAAACTCTAAGTTTTGCACCCTGTGCTATCACACACTTCTATTCAAACTCCACACCCACAATCCCAGTGCTGTCACTCAGTTTTGGGAGCCTTTTCCACGACCTCAGGTCCAATGCAGTGTTTGCTTGGGGGTCAGTGCCTGTCAGCACAGAAAGTCTGAAATCCTCAGTGCTCAGGGCTCCAACAACAAATATTTCCAACCCTTGCAGCTGCATTCATTGTGAGGTTCCAACTCAGTGATGTTCAAAAAGAAACAGCATTATCATAGCTCCTGCTGGGAAGCTGTAGGGGAAGATCATAAAGTATTATAGTTTGTAGCCAATCATGTATTAGATGGTTTTTATCCTGAAAATCTGTTTAGAGGCATTTCTCTTTTCTCCTCTTGTTTCTGACAGTCTGGAAGGGAGAGTCCTAAAATACTTTCTGTGCTTCTGGGGATTTCATGCAGCTGAAAATAATGATTGATGGAAAGTTGTGAGAGTCACAATTTCCTTGTGCCTGCCCCATGTCCTCAGGGCTGGCCAAGCTCTTCCCTCTCCCTGGGTTTGTGTGTGGTGAGGATGGTTTGGGTTTCTATTTTCAGCCTTTTTGGTGTCACAGTGTGGGGCTGTGCCTCTTTTCCCACTGGGTTTTCTCTTCTGACCCTGCACAGGATCCACTGGTGGCACAGGACACCCCTTTGTCCCCTGTGCAGGAGGGACCAGGGGCATGGGGAGCTCATGAGTTCCTGCACATCCTTGACTGCTTTGTATAAGTAGAAATCTCCTCATGAGGTAGAAATCAAGAACTCCAGAGTGGTTCCATACCAGCATCCTTACCAATATATGGCATTTTTAAGCTCCATATTCTGGAATATGAAGCTTAAGCAAATGGATTTTTCTCTGTGAGACTCCTGCCAGATATTGGTTAAAACCATCTTCTGTATCCACCCAGAAGTGACAAGAAAAGGCACACAGAACATGAATTAATCCATGGATTATTCCTTTATGTACTCTAGATAAATACTCTTTTTAAACCATTTTTCATTGGGAGGAATTTAATGTAATTCAAAATATATATATTATAATCTAACTTGATAATAAATAATGACTTGCTTTCTCCATAGAAATCCAGCTGCACAGACTAAAAGGCTCTAAGAGATTTATAATGCTTTTGAAAGAGATTTTCTTGTCTGACTAAATGCTAAGTGTTAGTCTGATTCCAAATTTGAAGTTGTCCTCTTAAAAAGTCTGCTGAGGTTGGACATCGCTTTTTTTTGTGCAGGGAATGATTATTAGTGCATAGAAGTTGGAATGAATTCTGGAACAAACGAAAAGAATGCTGGCAAGGTTGGGTTTTTAAATTAATATTATTTTTTAATTGCACATTTTAAAAGAGACTTTTTATAGTGATGTTATATTCAGTGCAGATAAACTGAAGATAGGTACTGTAACTCAGTTTCATTCCTTAGCAAAGAAGCCAGCAAAAAATAATTCAGTGGATAATCAAGCCATCTAAAGACAGGGCACCAAACTTGACACAAATAATAAATGCTACTTATTTTAATAAATTTTCCAAAACTGGGTGGACCCTGGTATATTAAACAGCATGGAGGAGGCACGTGGACTTTGAAACTGAGCTCCAATCCTTTGGAACCAAGTTAATCTTGTGGTGGAGAATGAGACCTGAGGGAGGTGCTTTGTGTGCAATGTGAATTGAGGAGATGGCCCTGCACTGCCAGTGATAGAGCAGCTTGTCTTAGATTAACTGAGATTTTAAAAATAATGGTCTGAATTGTCTGGTTTTTGTGAAAACAGATTAATTTCCAGCTCCATGCACAGCAACAGTTCTGCTGGGTCTGGTTTAGCTGAGAGAGAGACTCCAGCCTTCCTTGCAGTGGGGAGGATCTGAGAGACTTCAGATAAAGTTGTCAGGCTTTAAAAACATTGTGCAGTATTTAGGAAATGATTTGTAACTGAAGCACAAGTGATAGAGGGCTCCAGGCTGTAAATTCAGAAGTTTGCATGTGTGCAAAAGGCAGGCAGGAAACGGACATCTCTGATTTTTGTCTCTGATAAGAAATTGTTTGAAGTGCCAAACATTGCTTAAATAGCTCCAGCTCCATCCCACTGCTGGGAAAGTTTGGAGTGTGGATCTGGAGCTTCCTGACAGCTCCACTCAGAAATGGTTTGTAAATGAATTCACTGTGTTGCAGTGGTGCTCTTGCCTGGAATTTCTGTCTGTTGGGCAGTTTGTCCAAGCAAAGAGTAAGTTTTGTGGTATTAAAATGTCTGTAAATACCTTCTGCATTATTTTAGGGTTTTTTTCTTTTATTTTTATTCTTGTTAATAGAGTAGTGATGTGAGCAGGTGAAAACATTATAAATTGTTCTGACCCATCACTCTAAATAGTTACAAACCTTCCTGAACTTTGACAGTATTAACTTTATTCATTTCAATAGCTAGGTCCGTGAATTTTCAGCTTGTAAGAATTTCAGGAAAAAGAAATTCCCTTTTGCTGTTGGCCATGAGTGACTTATGTTAATCATGAAAATTCTGTCTTGGCTTTATAAATTCAAGGTACTTTTAGACATACCTGAGTAAGGGTGGGGTTTTTTCACAGAGGTTGATGGGGGGCATTTGCCTTAGGACCTGATGGGAGATTACTGTAAGATCCTCAAGAAAATAAATCAGATATTTCTAGAAATGATGTGTGTATCAGCTTGTCAAAAGCAGAAACTGAGATCTCATACAGTCAATGTAGTGTAAATAGCTGCAGACAATGTTTGCCAAAAGGCAAAACTAACATATTAGAGGCACTTAACTGGCAGTGTGTTGTTCTGAGTTATAGTGATTTGCTTCAAAATTAGGTTCAACAGTTTTGGTTCCCTACAAGCTGTTAATTAACTTGAGAAAAGTGTGCTCCAATTAAAAAGGCTGGAGATGATAATTGGGATTTTTTTCCATGGGCAGTGTCTGGTCAAACCAAAGTGATTGCTATCTTTAGGCCCATGGAGAAGGAGGTGTCTCTTCTACTGAGTGTAAGAAAATGGTGAGTGTGAGATGATTTTGACAAAGCTGAAGCATGGAATATCTTTTTTCTTAACTAATCCAGAAAAGATTATCCAGAATCAGATGCTTTATGGAATTTCAGAATAGTGTTGCATGCCTGAAGGTTAGAACATGTTAGAATATATTTAGGTGCTTTAGATGAGTTCAGCTTGGTCTGGCACAATGAGAAATACATTCTTTGCTCTTTAAGGAGTTCTTTACAGTAATGTATGATTTACTGCCATTGGACACAGAGAATTTGTCAGGAGGGAGAATTCCCAGAGAGCTGGATGGTGTGGGTGGGAAGCAATATTACTTTGCTTTGTAGGAGGATAAAGAGGGCCTGACTGGGAATTTGGGAAGATTCAGAAGAGATTTTTAAAAAATTAGTTTGACAGGACATAGAGGACAGATTTCATTAAAGAGTGGTCAGCTTTTACTGAGAACCTACCTCCTGCATGGCACTGAAGGGATAACAAAAGAGGGGAAACACACAAATGTCGCTTCAGGAGGACATTTGGCACGGTCCGTTAGGATATTTTCAGAAGAAAAATCTGATTTAGGCAAAATAACTGCAAAACAAATTAGCGTTTTCAGGGAAACATCTGGTTTAGAAGAATATTCAGAGTTCTCAGTTATTTATTCCCTCATTGGAAGGATCACTCAAGAATATCTTCAGGGCCTGATTCTTAAGTGTAATTTGTTTATTAACGGGTTGGCTGAATAATGGTCAGAATGGTCTGGTTTTTGTATTTTTTTTTTTCCTTTTATTTGTCTGTTTTTTTCTTTTATTCTAGAAAAAAGTTTTCTAGAATAGAAAATACATGCAAAGTTTAGTGCTTTTGGGATGAATACATTTCAGAAGCATTTTGCAGGGCGGTACTGGAATTAAAACTGATATTTACAAAAAGGTGTGGAATTAATCAAAACCGTTGAAGAACCAATAAAAAGGGGAATGTGTTATTTACTATTACAAGTAAAATCCTAAAATAAGAGAGAATTCAGTAGGTGGGAAGGAATTTGGGTTAGAGTAGGGTGCAGGATTTTAGTAGACTTTGAATACGACAGCATTGTGTTTTACAGATTTTTTTTTTTTTTTAATCTGGGATGTTTGGGGTTACCTTTGTAACATGCACCAGCTCTGAGCTCACCCTCAGAGCTTATGGAGGCCCACTTAGCTCCTAATTTGAGCACTTTAAAAAATGTCCAAGAGAAGTTAAAGCCAAGGAGAAGTTGTGGCGAGTAGAGTGGATAAGGGAAAAATAAAATATTTTGAGGAAGTACTCTGTGGGGAAGAAAACCCTGAGAGAACTGGAAAACTAATCAGCTGGGAACATGATTCTTTAAATAAAGGATTCTGAAAAGAGGATGGTGATCAGTTGTTTGAGATGCTGAGCAGGAAAAGTCATCCCTAGTGAAGTTTGTAAGGAGGATTTCAGTGGGGTGATGATGGGGGAGAGCTGCACTGGGAGGTCTGGGGGCTGGACAGGGTTGGGACTGGGACCAGGGCACAGCTCCAGAGCCTGGGGAAGGACTCAGGGTCCTCCCAGCCTGTTGGCTTTTCCAGGTGAGCAAACCTCACCTTGCTCTTCCTGCCTGGCCCCTGAAGGAAAAGGAAGGGAATGTTCCCATCTGTTCCCTGCTCCCCAAAGACCAGTCCCCACAGGCATGGGCACCATCCTTCTTGTAAAGTCTCTGCATGTGCATAGTGGGAAACTCTCAGGCGTGCTCTGGGTTTTACCCAGACCTAGAATGTTCTTTGCATCTTTGAGAAGTGCTGTTGCACCCAACAGTTGTAATATTTTACTTTCAAACCTCAGAATGAGCCAACACGATGAGACAGCAAACCCATGTGAAGTTTCTCTGAGTCTGTTCACACTGCTGAGGCTCTGCTGCTGCACTGAAAGGTCAGAGGGTTGAGTGCTGATATTGCCTTAGATTTTAAGTGGATTGTCTCCAGATCCTGGAATAACCAAATGTGGCTCTGACGCTTTCCTCAGATCTCCAGAACTTGGGAGTTAAGCACTAAATAACACTCAGGCCCCTTCTGTCATCTGAAAGCTTAACAGCTTCACATGACTCCTAACCCATCTGCCTCACCTGCATATTTTGAAGCTGAATTGTTTGAAGCTGTCAGGAGATGATGAGTTTATGATCTCTGCTGGGGGAAAGGCAGGAATATAATTATGTACCACTTAACAGAAAGAGGCAGCATTACACAGCATCAAAGCAAACTGCAATGCCTTTTGGTGATGAAAATTAGTCTGAGTAATAAAAAAAAGGTTATGTACTTAAAAAAAAAAGGAGCAAGCTGAGGAATTATTTTTAATGTTAGTCTTTTCAAATGAGGTCTGTTAACAGCTTATAACAAGTTCACAGTCTTGGTTGGACTCACCACATTTCCATTTGCTGCTCTCCCTCACGCAAAGCAGCAAAGCCAGGTTTTTTCTGCAGCATGTTTCAGAAAGCCACACAGCTCTTGTGATCTGAGCATTTTTTTATTTAAATCATTCAGGAATGTTTAATCTAAATAAATATGCCATTCTTTCCATTAGCCTGCACTCATATATTTGTATGATCTGTGTTTAAGCAGCTGCTTAAATGGCTGCTTGCTGCTATATACTAATAATGTCAAACAAAAATTAATTAGACAGCTTAATGACCCAAAGTAAACTATTTATTTCAAGTTACCCTTATGTTTACTACTTTCACATTTAAAATCTCTCATGTGACTGTGACTTGGCCTTTTGCCTTCGCATGTTGTGCTTTAGGACAAAGTGAAAAATCTGTTTTCAGAGATCTTGTTAAATTAAGCATAATCCTGCTTGCGTGCTGCATCTAAAGCTGAGGGACTTGTGGAGACAGAGAGGCACAGGGAAAGGAGAGAGCAAAAAAATCCCCCATATTTGGAGTTATTCTGGGGGATTTCAGCTTGGAGCGGTGACAAAGGCGATGATTGGCAAAATGTTAACAGATAGAAAATTCTTATTTTGTGCTGAGCAAATTACCTTAAAGACAAACTTAGAAACGTGTGGAAAACACAGCAGCTCTGTGGGAATGTACCCTTGGTGTTAAGAGGTGGACAGGTGAGACTGATTGATTGTAATTCCCTCAATATCTTTGCATTCCTGAGAAGGAACAGCGCGGTGAGAGCTGCCTGGTGGCCTTTTGCTCCTGAGGCTTTTGTAAAACCTGAAATAGTTCCCAGCAGATTCTTGTACAAATCCTGCAGACAATGGTTTCTCGAGTGCTTTGCTTGACCTTCACCCATGGAGAATATTAAGCAGTGAGGAGACCAATGCTTGAAACGTGGAGGACTCAATTTCAGCTCTATTTGTGTTTTTTACATGGTTCAGTGCTGAGAGTTGAGAGCTCAACCTGCATAAATAAATTGTGCTGCTTTCCCTTTGCAGTAGTTAAAAATATATATGAAAAATGCATTTCTGTGAGTGGATTGCCTTTGTCCTTTGGAATTCTCTGAGGCAGCAATCTTGAACTGTTTTATATTTATAGGAGTTTTTTCCATTTGGAATTTTCAGTGCTTTCCAAAGGAGGGAGCCCAGGGAAACATTCAGTATTTAGTGTCTGGTAAGGGTGGAGGGTAGCAGTTTGAAAAAAAACCCAAAACAACCAAAAAACCCCACAATGATCCAAATGAAGAAAAATTAAAAATAAAATCAGTGTTTTGGGTTTGCTGTGGACACAAATAGGAACTGCCAGCAATCTTGGAGCTGTTTAAATGTCCATAATGTCAGCATGTATCAGACAGGAATAAATCCCTTCCATATACTTGATGTACATCAGTCCTGTGAGGCAGAAATGTTTTCATGTGTCTGTGACTTCATGTGTTCGTTTTCCCCAGTAATAGTCAAGGTGTGTGTGGGATCTTTCAGGGCAAATTCCATTTTGGGATAGGTTCACCATGTCAGTATCACCTGTTCCTGTTGGCTTCACATTCCTCCTAAAGACCTCAGAAATAAATTGCCAAGAGTGCTGATGGAAGAGGGAAATAAAAATAATTGAAAAACAGCGCTGTATCACTCAGTAAGCAAATTCATGCCTGTTTTTAAGTGTTTATCTGTAGTTTTATATAAATAATATCCATCGCTCTTTGTCATCCGTGTTCTCTGAGGGAATAGGGAAGTTTTCCCAAGGTGCTGCTCAAGCAAGGCAGACTTAGGCAGTGCCTCCTTGCTTTACACAACCTTTATTTTCTCTGTGAGAAAGGATCAGGAATCTGCTGCTCAGCTGAAGGGGATTGAAATTTTATGAGTCCCTTGGTTTTCACCTTGCTGGGATGTCACTTTAGAATGGTAAAAATTATCTATTCTGTCAAAATCTTTCTGATATGTGTGTGTGGGTTGTATTTACTTAGTTAACGATGTTACTATTTCTTAATTATAATATTTATTATTGAAAAAATGTAGTATTGAAAAAGACCCAGGGCTGGATGTGTGTGGTTAGCATTGTCTAAAATTAGTGTTCCCTAGCATCTGCAGTTCCATAACATTTCATATTTGAACTTGTCCTAATTGGTCTACAAATCACATAACCATAAAAACTCCCTGTTTTGATTAAAACTAAGAATAGTGAGAGCAGCTATTCTGGGTATCCCTTTTCAAAATTTTCTGATCTTTTTGGTAATATTGAAAGACTTGACTGTTCTCCCTTGTAGTTCTCTGAAAGCAATGGCAATGATTGTCTTAATGTTTAGAGTTTTGTTTCCTTCAGCCCAGGACTAACTTTGGTGTAACTCTCCTAGCTAGAACAGAAAACAACAAAAAAGGGTTTTTGGGAATGGTTTCATAAAATATGCAGGTGAATGGCTATTGCACTTTTATTTGTCAACTCATCCTTTCTGAGACAAAGCTTTTACTTTCTTTCCTGAAGCTTTGGATATCCTTGTTTGTGGGTGCTTGTGTACCTATGGTCTAAATATTTTGTGTGTGTGTATACACATAGATTATTTTTCCTTTATTCACAGCAAAATATTTATGGGTGTTCTTAAACTCTCTTGGTTTGAAGAGGCTTCTCTTTTCCCACAATTCATGAAATTTCTTTTGCAAAGAAGTCAATATTGCTCTCCAAAACTTCCTGATACTTGCTCTGTTCTGGTGTCTGAGCCCTGCAAGCATCAAACAGAAAAACCTATAAAAATTTAAAAGCACCTTCTTACCTGCTGATAAAATTTTGCCTACAAATAAAATGTAAAGTTGAAAGAATATTTCCCAACAGGGCTATTTTAATAATTTCTTTTTAGAGATTTTGCAATATATCTATCTATTTTTATGTTAAGTAAAAATTCATCTTAACTTTCAGGTTACCCATGTTGGATTTAAGCCAGACTCTGTACCATGCTATATTCAAAATAAAGATTTTGCAGTTGTCTGAATTAAAAACCAAAACAAACCAGCTTAGGCTGCAATATAGCTGATATTTCTTCAAGACTCACACCATTTCTTTTTATTGATTCCTTGTTATTTCCTGCTTGGGCATTTTTTTCCTTACTAGAACATGAAGGACACAGATTTAGTAGCCTTATTTGTTGGATTTGGGGTGAAAATGTACTTTTAATTACAACTATGCTTGGAGGGTGCTGCTGGCTCAGGTCTGCAAGTTTAAATAGGCATCACTGGCAGGAATGGAGCTGTTTTTCACTTGTGGGTAACCAAGGAGGGTTTGTGTCTGAGACACTTCAAGACAGGATTTGATCATGGTGGTATTCCCCAAAGAATTTGGAGAACTGAACTCTACTGAATTTGTAGAGTTCAGTTAGAAATTGATATTTAGACATGGTCAATTTTCTTCTGGTTAATATGTTGTAGAGCCACAGAGACAGCAGAAAGTGTTGCTTTTTCTGCATTACCTGTTTTCCCCACCCTCCCAGGTATATTTTGCACATTAACCCCATTCCTTGGCTCTCTGCAGGGAGATGTCCCAATCTTAATAATTCTGTGAATCTACAGGGCACTTCAGTGAAGTCAGAGAAACCTGGTCTGACTGGGAACATTCAGAAGTCAATAACAACACTTTTTCACTTCTAGTGAATGTGTGAAAGAGAATGGGAAAGGTTTGTGGATAAAATGTGAGCTTTGCTTAATAGGCTGAGAGATTGAGTCAAGCCTGGAAACTTGAATGTACCCTCATACTTTATTTTACTTTTTCTTCTCTCTTGGCCTGTGAGTTGAGATCAAGAATCCAAGGAAAAAACACGACAGACTGACCTAAAAGGGACATGCAGAGATTTGTGCCAACCTTGCTGTGAAAGCTGTGATCTGAGTATTTACTTAGGGGTGAGGCACAGCAGAATGGTTTTACTATTTGCATAATTTACAAACAAAATAAATGCACTCCCCTAGCTTGGATAATGATGGGAGAGCAGCTCCACCTCTGCTCCACGGCATTAAATATTGGTCTTTCATAAAGTACTGATAATGATGTGCATTCCTGAGCACAGATGCAGGTCTGGGGTGGAATTATTGGATCAGGAGGGGTTCCCTTCCTCCTGGGCTGCTGCCCTCCCTGCAGGATGGGGAGCCTTGAAGGCCTTTCAGTGCTGCCTGTGTTTTCACTTGCATGTTTTTGTGCTCTTCAGGGCAGAAATATTTTCTATATAAGCAACATTTTAAAGCGCCAGTCTCAAATGATGCTTTCACGTACGATGCCACTGATGAGTATTATGTTGAGTATTGTTATAGTTAAAATATATGTTAGTGTGTGTATATGTATATAATATATACACACACTAATACCAATATATATAAGTATACATAAAATACATATTATATATATTAATATGTAGTTATAAATTAGTCAACTAAACACCCTTTGTATTCTGTATTTACTATAGAGTCCCTCAAATTTAACCAGTAGGACTTGACAAAGGATAGTTGCTGTTACTTCTGATTTGCCTATTTTTCTCAATATTATCTTGCAAAACTATGATTGTGTAAAGATGATAAAGCTGGTTTTTTTTTCAGTGAGGGCAGTAGGGCTATGATGTGAAATTACTGCTTGCTTGAGTAGCTCTGAAAGTCACTTTTGGTTTAAATTGATTTCTTACTCACGATGGTGTTACCTAGTTCAACCCCCACCATCCACTGAAGGGGTTTTTTTGAAGGAACTGTACTTGTCTGCCTTTGGTTGTGTCAGCATTTCCAGGGGAAGGTGATGCTGCACTGAAACCTTGAGGCAGTTGGAACTTTACTGAGACACAGGCACAGAAGGGTTTCCAGAAGGTGAAACTTTGCTTTGTTTCATTAACACAGGGAACAAGAGCAGGAAATCACAAAGAGGTAAGGAGATACAGAAGTCGAGAGAGAAGCTGGTGCTGTTGTAATTCTAGTAATGTTAATCAATGCAGTTGAAATATTTGGAGATAGAATTCAAGTTTCATATTTTAAAAAAAGATGGTGAACAACATAATGGAAATGAGGGGAGGATGAATAATTATGTTGCTGTTATCCTTGGAAGGCAGAAGGCAAATATCAGTAGTAAATATTAATTCTCTCTATTCAGTGATGGAATAGAAAAGTCGTTCATCCCAGGTGAGAAGAGGAATTACAGCAGAAATCATCCTACCAAGAGAGATTTGGGGGTTTGTGCTGTGCTTGGTCTCAGCCATAGCTGCAATAACAGGGACGTTTCTTCTGATCCTGATTTCCACCAGGGTGGGAGAGTTATGGGGAGAGGACAGTGAGGAGAAAGGTTTTGCTTTCTTGATTTGAGAGTGTTGTTTCAAAGCTTAATCACAGATGGATTCTCTGTTCCTGTGATGGAATATTCCTCAGAAGTTTTGCAGTGAGCGTGGATTAATGAGTGCACCACAGTTTAGCAAAGTGTGTGCCCCCAGGAGGAAGGGGGGAAGTGGTACTTGCATATGTTGTGAAAAGCATATGCAACTAAATTTAGCTCACGCTAGCAGATTCTACTTATTTTGAAGATTGTGGGATACTTCCAACCTTGGATGAAAAAGGGCATGGGAAGATTTTTTTCTTTATTTCTATTTGGGCTCTTGCATCTTTCTTCTTTTTCCCTCCCCCAAGGAAAAAAAAGACTCTGAACAGAAGACAAATTATTTCTCTGCCTACACTTGTATCTTAGTAGTCTGATTTTAGCACTGTGTCGTCATGCTGCAAGATTAATTGGCATATGCTGGTTTTTGTTTTTAGCCTTCTCCAGTTTTGTACAGTAGCTAATGCTTCTGCCGCAAATCTCAGATTTAACTGTGGAGGCTTAGCTTATTATCCAAAACAATTTCTTCCCTGTTCTTTTGAAATGCAGGAACATTTGAAACTGCTGTTCATTGTGGGTAATATATATTTTGTTATTTGTATTTGTTATTAATACTGCTGGATAAAACCAGCACTGGATGGCTTAAAATGTATCTGTTAGTACTTTAGAACTGCTATTAACCCTTTTTAGGGGGTGTGCTGAGCTGGGAGTGCGCTGAGTGCAGTTCACAGAAATATGGTGTCAAATTGACATCTTCAGTTCTATTTTCATAAATTATGTTTTCCTCCCTGTCTCTTATTGGGGAAGCTGAACACTGACATTGGATATATCATGAACCTTGCTTTGATCTGATTGGAAAAACATTGATTGCTTTCCCCTTTGAGGGGAAAAAATCCCCACTGATATTATAATTGCACGTCTCATCAGTAGCTGAAAGGAGGAAAAGACTTGTACCCTATATTCCAAAGTATATAATTTCTTCTCACAAAAGATACTTCCTCTCCCTGCAGATCTTGCTTTGCATGTGGTGTGCTGCTACCTTTCTGTCTCAAGCTAAACAAATACTAGTTAGTTGAAATAGATTTTAAGGATTCTAATTGTCTATAATCTTCTTATGGAGTCAGTGACTATAATATATTCAAATTCAGGGATTGTACCTTGGATTTTCAAGCAGTAAACCAAGGTTGTTTACTCACTGCTCTGAAGCTTTAGAAGATATTCAGAGAATTCTTTTTTAGCACTGCACTTCATAAAACTGTTGGTATTTCTTCCTTGACAGCAGGTACCCTTAGGTGTTGAATCCAAAGATTTTTGGCATCCAGAGGCAAAAGAATTTATAAGGCAATTCTAAGAAGGTCAGTTATGAACGCTGAGTTGTTGTTTTTAGAGGTGACTGTCCCAGCTGCTTTTCAAGCTTGTCCTTTGTCTTTGGAGCACCTCATTTTACAACAGAACTGCTGAAGGTTGAGTCAAGTTTGTTCAGAGCTGTTTCCCCTGGAAACATATTGGCAAGCATGATTTAGCACTGCTTGTCTTAATCCTGTACATTCCTGGCCATGGCAGGGCTGCACATTCTCTAAGCTTTCTTCCATGCTGTACTTTGAGCATTTAAAGTGTGTGAAACCAAAGGCATTCAAAAGATGATCTGAAAAATGAGCTTTTTTTCTTTTTCTTTATTGTAGATGTAAACATCTCAAAAAGGGACTATTACACAATATGAAACTGTAGTTTTTGAAGTTTTTTAAGTATTGAAGTATTTGAAGCAGGGACACTTTCCACTATCCCAGGGTGCTCCAAACGCTGTTCAGTCTGGCCTTGGGCACTGCCAGGGATCCAGGGGCAGCCACAGCTGCTCTGGGCACCCTGTGCCAGGGCCTGCCCACCCTCCCAGGGAACAATTCCTTCCCAATATCCCATCCAGCCCTGCCCTCTGGCAGTGGGAAGCCATTCCCTGTGTCCTGTCCCTCCATCCCTTGTCTCCAGTCCCTCTCCAGCTATCCTGGAGCCCCTTTAGGCCCTGAGAGGGGCTCTGAGCTCTCCCTGGAACTTTCTCTTCTCCAGGTGAGCTCCAAGCCTGGCTCCAGCTCCTTGAGCATCTCTGTGGACCTTCCATGGACCCACTCCAAGAGCTCCCTGCCCTGCTTTTGTTTGGAGCCCCAGAGCTGGGCACAGTGCTCCAGGTGAGGTCTCACTGACACCAATTACCCCGATAATAACTAATTATTCCCACACTTCATGCTTGCCGGGATCGAGACTAATCTTTTCAAATCCTCGTTCCACAGAACTGTTATGTGTCATGATGGTTTATATTCCACTTGACGTCCTTTCCCTAATGGAAAAGCTGTTAGAGACTGGAGTAAATAGTTTGGGATAAGGGTGGATTAAGATTTTCTTCCAATAATGACTCTGTGTGTTTGCCTGTGCTCCTGGTTGGGTGGTGCATGAGAGGAGGCTGGGGAGGACTAAATCACCTTTAGTCTCTGCTTGAAGGACCTTCTGTGAAGCTTGATTTGTGTAAAATGCATGGTATGGAAACCCTCTGTCACGCTGAGCTTGGCAAATAATCAGTCTTTGGAGTGTGAGTGAGCAGCTGAGCTATTTCTATGGCTGTAGCAGGTACAGCCATACCTGCATTGATTCCTCCTGCAAAACCCTGATCAATGGTGTTAGTGAAAGTAATTAATTTGTTTCTGAAATGACTTTGTTTCTTTCAGCAGCAAGGGATAATTACTGAAATTTGCAGCAACACTTACCCTCCCCAGACCCTGCTAAAGAATCTGAGTTTGTAGTTTTTACTTTAGAAAGAACATATCTTGACGTGCCTCTGTTGTGTGGGTGCTGTGCAACATCAAAGCCAGGGAACCAGGGCTTCTGTGCTGAGATGTCAGTAGGTCAGTGACAGTACACTTCTCTTAATCTTTTAATCATGAAGTAGCTAAGAAAGAGAATCTAATGTTTTTATTACTCAGAATGCAGAAGAGTGTCACCTTGTCACGAGCATTAACTTGCAATGCTGTCAGCCCTTTGAGAAGTTTTTATGTATTGACAGAACTTTTTCTGGTCTGGGCTCCAACACCCACCTTGCAATTGTAGCTGAGAGGTTCATCTGGCAGCTTCAGGTTGGGCACACAAAATGCTCAGCATGTGATCCACGAGCATCAGTGAAAAATTTTGTTGGCTCCAGGTCGTGTAAGAATTCTGCAATAGTTGCAGAGGAAGAATCCAGCTGGCTAGGATTGCACAATGAATTTACTCTTCTAATGGTTTTTAATTCAGTGGCAGGAATGGTGGAGACTTGTGACAAAACATTTTCTGGCTGAAAAATTCAAATTCATTGTAATCCCAAGTGTTTGTAGAAATGTATCCTTTTGAAACAGTGATAAAGCAGACCTTTGGAAACTGCTGGTTGCTGCTGGCTTGGCTTGGCAGTGGCACACAGAGATCCTCAGTGACATTGCTGTGATCCCAGCTGGGAGCTGTGGTTGGAGGTGGCAGGACAGGGCTCCGTGGTTCCCAACAGGACCTCCCAAAGCCTGAGCCTCCTCTGCTTTCACCCTGCCATTCTTGATCCTTTCGAAAAGCCAGGAGTGCCCAGAAACCACTGGTGACTCTTAGAAACCAAGCCTTGCTTGTCATGTATTTCAAAAACTATTTTGATTTCCTCTCCCGTGGGAAGTTTTGCAATATCAGTCTTCTGTTTTTCAGAATTTTCTTCCTTCTTTTGCAAATCCTGTCAATAAATGAGGGAGGGGAGTGACAACAGTTGCGCTTTCAGGGCTGACCTAGCTGAGTTATTTTAATTTCTTCTCTACACATATTATTCAGTCACATGCACAGCTTTGTTTGTGCTGTTTGCGGGTGGCTGGAGCAGAAGTGACCTGTGAGGCCACTCTCAGTGACACAAGGCAGTGTGCAGGTGACAGCTCCACTCTTGGCCCTGAATCACAATAATTTCTCCTTACCACTTGCAGAGTGTGACTGAAGAGCATAAAAGTAGCATTTTAATCCCAATTATTCAGAATTCATTGTTTTGCAGGGGGCTTAACTCCATGAAAAGGTTCTAAAGCCAGAATCATATGGACTGGAGTTATGTCCCTTGCCAATGACATTTTACCATACAGAAATTTCCTTCAGAGGACTCAAACCCATTGGTATTTGTGCAGAATACCCTTTTAATCTGGAGTGATGTGTTTCTGAAAATTTTTGGGTAAGTTTTCCAAACACTTACCTGCTCAGGGTGTCCAGCACTTTCTGCTACTTTAACTGGACTTTGCACCATCAATGTAACTAAATGGGTGTCACTGCTCTGAATATTTGATGTTGTCACTGGAAAAGTCCCAGCTGGAAGGTGCTCCTTTAATGGCTTTTGTTTGGCCTTTTTTAAAAAATAGAGACAGGCAAGGGTGAATATACTCTCCTTTGAGTAAAGCAAGAAGCTGAGAGATTTTAGGAAAACTTTTAGGGTTATATGAACATTTTTAAGTTTCTAAACTCTTCAGTGCTTTAGACATAAGGAGTTCCAAGGTTTTTTTAGTGCTTGAATTAATATTTTTACCAGGTGTAGAGGTTAATTTATGTGAAAATATTGTACAGTCTTGTTTTTTTGAGGTTTTTGAATACAGAAACAGGTTCAGGAACAGGTCACAATGCAGGTACCAAATACACGTGCCTGTTGAAATACTGCAGAACTCAGATAATGAACCTTTATCTTGAGTGCAGTTATTGTTGATATTGTTAAACAGAAATTGCAAAACATCCCAAGGTATGTAAAGGTGTAAAGAGAGTTTAATATTTAGGATTTAATTTATTTTTTCTTAATTCTGTACTGTTTTCAGCCTTTTACTTTCCTTCATTATTAAATGTTCCAGCAGTTATAAATCTGTTTGTGACTGTTTCTTTCAATGTTCTACCAAATTTCTTTTTTGATTTTATTTCTGCAAATTAAACTTTACCAGCTTCTTCACAGTAATCATAGAAGTGCTTGAATATTAGACTTGGTTATGCATTTTGAAAAAGAGTGGAGTCTGATGGAGGGAAAATTAATGTGAGTGTCCTGAACATACTTCAGTGGTGCTTGATTTGGAAATACCTTTCCTAGGAATAAACATTTTTGTTGCTTGTCTTTGGGTTCATTTGGTTTTTGTTGCTCTTGTTAAAAACCATGGTGATTTCAGTTAAGTCAGTTTGAGAACAGTTTTAAAAGCAATTCTGCTTTTAAAGTAAATCAGTTTTCATTTCCAGCTTTGAAATTGAAATGTGTTATGCATCTGTACTACAGATATAACATTGAGGTTTTAACCCAGGGAAAAACCAGCAGAGATGATAAATCTTTGAAGAGCTCTCATAAAACAGGTGGTTTCTCCAGGACCTCCCCCTTAGAACTGCTTTTACCTCTCTGGTGTGGAGCACCTCTGTATTAGCAGGCAGGTTGGAAATTTCACAGATATCTGTAGGTTCCAAACATCTTATAAGAAAAACAATAATTATTATTATAATAAGAGGAAACATGAAAGGCTCTTTCTTTTGAAGTGTGTAACGCTTTCTATATGATCTGATACCTTCCATCAGTGGAATGGTTGTACTCATTTAGAAAATGTCTTCATTGAGGCAGCTCTTTGGAGTTTAATAATCCTTCAAGGTGGATCTGATCTGTCAGCCTCAGCCCTTGTGCCCTGTTATTTCACAGACATCTCGAGGAACTTTGAGATTAAGTGAGAGCATTGAATGCTGTTGGCTTTTTAAAACAGTGTAACAGAGCTTTCCTGTTCCTTTGGAACCATTTAATTTCTTTGCTGTGTGTAACAGAGCTTTCCTTTTCCTTTAGAGCCATTTAATTTCTTTGCTGCACTATTTGCAGACCACATTGACTTAAACCCCAAACCAAACAAAAGCAAAGCAAACAAGGCAAGCCCGTTGCTTTTCCTGGCAAAATAACCTTCAGCAGAAGTTCAAACTGGAATTTGTTGTTGGTGCTGAGGGGGGTGGATGCAGCTCTCTTCCGCCTTCTGTCAGACACTTAAGGATGGAAGTAAACCCCAATTTTGTTTCCGCTGTGGTTTTGTGCTATCCCATTGCAGTTTTTCTGTGGCCTCACCAAATATTTACTGCCATGTGCAGAAATTACCAGCTTCTAGTAAAGAGTAAACTTCTAATAAACCACCAGGCAACCCCTCGGTAGTTCTCCAGGTTGTCCCAGGTCTGCCTCATGCTCCACCACTTGCTCTGCAGCACCAGTCTTGGCTCCTGCTCTTTGCAGCTCCTTTGCAAGAAGGATGGACTGTGTGTGTGAAAGGAACAGCCCAACTTTTTGACTTGCCTCATTGAGACAAAAAAAACCCCTGAGTGAGGTCAGAAGGTCCTGCCTGTCATTTGTTGTTCCATACAGGGGTGGTCGTCATGGCAAAATTCAAACTGGAAAATTCCTGGCCACCCCAAGAGCTTGGTGCCTGTGCACAGCTGGGGTGGTTATTGCTGGATGTTGACAGCAGTTTAGTAGCTGATTTTTTGGCTACTGAGAGATTTGGCTTGTGTTACTGTGCTGCTTCATTCTGCTTTGGAAGTCAATTATCCAAAGTGTCCCACAGCTGGAGAGGGGCCTGAGCCATTGGGATCAGCACTGCCTGAAATGATTTAGCTCGTGTGACCCTTAAACCCCATGGCTTGGAGCAGACAGGGAACACCAGTTTTATTCTGTGTGGGGATGGAATGAGTTAGCAATCCATGTCAGAAACACAGCAAAGGCTTTGCCCAGGCACTGGGAAAAATTGTCAAAGGCAACAAGTTCGCCTCCTCCTGCTCCTTTGCTGTGACTGTCCTGCTCAGGAGGTTTCTTTGCCAAAGCCACTTACTGCCTGCCATTCCTTCTCCCAGATGTTGTCCTGGTGGTCCATATGAATGACAAAGGTCTCATATTTCATGGATCCATTTGGAAACCTAACTGATATAAAAGCAAATCTGGACCAGAATGAAATCCACACAAATACTTATCTCCAGCAGTGTCTCTTCACTCCAGCTTTTATATCAATGCGCTATTTCCTCAAAACACATATTTATTTAGCTTACAACTAAGTTTAATATCGGTTGTTCCATCTGAGTAATCCCACAGCATTGCCATTTCATTTTCCTAGCAGTTGTGTAACAGCCAAGGTATTGTGACATTTATAATCATCATGAATTCAGATCTGCTTTAGGGCACTGGGCTCTTTTTTCTCCCTCTGAGTAAAGTAAGGTGTTTTTTTCTTCACTACATTTTCCCTGATTTTTGGAAGAGAGGTAAGATTAACGTGTGAGAAACAGCACTCATTTTTTCAGCAGAAAGCCCTGTTGGAAAAATGTGAAACAGGTTACAGCAATGAGTTGTCTTCTTATTCATGGATGAGAAACTGTTCTCCCCAGATTGTGCTTTCTGATGGAGAAGATCATCTAAGGCCTTGTGATATTCAGCACAGCACATCTTCATCCAACAAATGAGGTATCTCTTCCTGCTGTGAAAATATTTTGGCTGATCAAACTTCCCTGGGCCTTGGAGCTATGTGAGTTGCTGCAGTGAGAGGGATGTTGCTCATGGAGAGGAAGCTGCTGTCAAACTTGGAAGAGAAAGGATTCTGGCAGGATAATAGAACCATGAAGTTCAGGAATGATGGTGCTGGAGAAACAGAAGGGGAATTTTCAAATTTTTCATTTTGGCCTTTATCACCAGAAGAGTGTGAAGGAAAAAAAAATTGCGTTCCACCCACCAAAGAGTGGCATCCTGGTAGCAGAGAGTTTGTCAGCACAGCGAGGAAATGCTCATGCAATCCTGCTGAACAGTGTGCTTGGCATGGCAAGAAATGCCAAAAACGTGACTCTTGGGGCACAGCCTTACACTGCCAACACAGGGTGCTAGTAGTGAAGTCATCCCAGGCAGATGTTTCTCTATATATGCTTACATTTTTGTTCTATAATTAACCCATTCCTGAAAGTCAGAGGTAAATAAAAGTAGCTATCCCATCAGTAATTTAAAAACAAGCTTTTAAATCAGATTTTTTGGTGTTTCCATTATGGTTTTTTTAATGGCAGTGTGATGGGTTAATCAATTTGTGTGTTCTAGAAAGGGTTTCTAGTTTGAGTCACTAAAAGTAGCTTTTTTGGTTTTAATTTTAAAATTATTCCAGGGCCATTAAATTGTTTAAGGCAAAAACATGAATTAATTTCTCAATCATATATTTCTTGAGTTCAATTATGTTCTCTCATCATAGATTTTGTTCTACCCAGGTCTGGCTCAAGACTGGAAAATATCAGTAGTAATTGGATAATAAAGCTACTTTCCTTAGCTGAATTCTCAACAGAATAAGATGTTTATGACCTGAATCTCCTGTTTCCCTCATAAAAAGTGCTCAGCTATTCAGTGCTTTCCTTTCTCCATTCCACCATCCCCTTTTCTTCTCCTTTCTTCTTAGTAGGATTTTGCCAGAGCACCATCAGAGCTGCAGCAGGTTCATCTTGGTGGGGTTGAAGTTGCAGTTCAAATGTATGAATCAGATACCTAAACCCAGGGATGTGCTCCAGGATGGTGCCTAGAGAATATTTTTATCTGTATTTATCACTTGTGCTAGTGTTGGTCGATAATACATAGATTTCAGCTCATTTTGCCTCAGGTTTGATGCCAAACTAGCAAAGAAAAATGTTGTTGCTCCTCTCCCCTTTTTCTCTTTTCACTTCATTGAAAATGTTGGCCACAGTGGAGATGTCACCCCACAGGCTGTACCTGCAGCATGGGGCTCTGCAGCAACAGCAGCTCTCTATTATTAGACAATAATTCAAGTGAAGTTATAACTGTGGGTCATTTCCATACATTAGACATATTTAAAAGCATATACTTATTTAATTTGCATAATTAATACTTATACAAAATTCTCCTTTTTCTGAGCTCAAGTGTGTTGAATGTTAATGGAGCTGCATTTGCAGGGTGCTGAGGGAGATGAGAACTGGGGCCTGCTTGCTTTGATTTGTTGTGGAGTAAAACCCTCCAGCAAAAGCCTTTGACTTCCTGCGTGCCACTGTTGAAATCTTGCAGGAAAAATGCACTTTTTTTCTAAGCCAGCAACAGCTTTATTTGTGGAGCCTGTACTGTTTGGATGTTTGTGAAGTCAGACCAGGAGCTGGGTTCTGCATATTTTTAGAGTGTGATAGAGAAAATTTTAATTGATACTTTATTAAAATCTTTGCTGCTAAAACCCTTCCAAAGAGTGATGTTGGTCTAAAACATTTTCTGAATTATCTCCAGGCTTTGAGAAATACTTAAATTTTCCTTGTTGTAAGACCTAAGGTGGGAAACTGGCAATTGGCTTTTAAATTGTCATTGTACAGTATACTCCTAATGAGACAGGAGTTTGTTTTATATTTTAAAAGGTGATTGTGATCTTTAAAAAACCCCAATTTTTAAAAAAAGTGGGTTTTTTCTTCATTAGATCACAGAAAGTCTCCCACCAAGATATTTTTAGTATAATGTCTTAAGTAATTGATGTGTCCTCAATTAGTGTGTAAAGTAACACAGCCAACAAATTACCATACCAGCAGAATTTGAACATGATGTTAAATAGTATTAGACCAAAATATTTACCCTCTTTTCTCAGGAATCTTTAATAAAATAAATAATGAACAGTGTAAGTACTGAATGTCACTGGTGGGCAAAGCAGTAAATTTCACTTTGCCTATAAATGTTGCTTTGTGATCTGCAGATGTCCATCAGAGATCTCTTTGGTAAAAAAGCTCCTTAGTGAGACATGGAAAAATGCAAAGTAGAGGGAAGCAGAAGAACCAGTTTTGGTTTTTATTTGTAAAGTACAAGTCCATTGGGTTGTATCCTCTGTCAGGTGGATGGCATGAAAAACATCACTGCAGGAGTTCTCTGCACTGTTTTTCATGTATCAGCCTTGCTTCAATAAGAACAATGTCATTTATCTTCCAGATAAATGGGAGATAACAAAGCACTGAACAAATCTGTGAGAGCTGCAACAGCAGGGGCTGAAGGCAATAGTTGAGACCTTGCTCCTTTCATATGATAAATTAGTCTGAGGAGCATTCCCTGGTTTCACAAATCCTTGTAAAAAGAAGTGCCTCTTCCTAGGAATTCCTAAGATCTGAGATACAGACCCTTGTGTGTTTTCCTGGTGGATCTTGTCTCTTGAAGGATCCTGATTCATATCCATAGGGAATCTGTGTCCTTGGAACAGGACTTGAGCTGTTGTTGGGGAGCAGAGACCTAGAAATGAAGCAAAACCTGGCTCAGGCTTTGTGCCTTGCCCAGTGGGGTTTTAGTTCCTTTTTAGGTCCAGCCTCCAGCTCTTTCTTTTCACAGCTTTAGTGACTTTTGCCTTGAGATTGTGAGGGTTAGGAGGAGAAGGGTTAACTTGCTGAGGAGATATTAGACACATGCCCTAAATGTAGGTACTATTATGAGAGTAAGGCTGAGCTGTGATGAATTAGGTAATTCCCTCTCACACGAGGAGAGGAATGAATTCTTAATAGCTGAGAACTGGAAGGCAACCTTATTTAACAAGCAGAGGGAAAACAGGCTCCCAAAAAGGCCCTGCCAGAGCCTCTGTCTTGTCACGCTGTTTTCTGGAGGTGGGAAGCAGGTGAGAGTCTGATTGAGAAGCTTTTTATGAACTCAATCACAGCTGAGAGAGTTGAATCATGGCATTCCATCTTCCTCATGACTCTGGCTCTCTCACCTTGGCTTACTTTTAAAGACAAACCATTATTGATCCACCAGAACCCCTGTCAGACATTATTTCTCATAGGAGCTTATTGCAGGTGGATTGTTCTGCATGGATTTATAAACCATTGCAGATCACATAGACCTGCACATCTCTCCTGCTTGTTTAGCAGTGGAGAAGATGGAGCTGCATGTGGGATAAATCCTTAACTGACGTGTTTCTCCTCAGGAAAGTCACCTGCAAGGAGAAGTTGCTTCCTTTGTAAATGTTGATGTACTGTTATTGGAATGGGCCCTGGGCAGTAATACAGATGTGGTAGAAGTGCTGGAGGGGACAGGACAGAAAAAGCTTTAAAAAGCTGACTGGGAGCTTTGTTTTTGGATTATTTGGTGTGATAAGCAAAGCTTTTGGCCATTTCTTAGGAAGAACGAGTCTCAGAGGAATGGCAAGTAAGAGCCAGGAAATATCTTGTGCTGTTCTCTGTTTGCCCCTTATTTCAGCCCTTCAAAACTTCAAGTTTATTTTTATCCCTCCCTGGGACTCTCTATGCAAAGCTGTTGACTTCTGCCTACTGGGGCCTTGCTCTTGTATTCCTGCTTTTGAAAGCGCTGGAGTCTCTGTAGGAAAAGCATCTTATTTATCTTCTGCATAGTTTGTGCATTTTAGATGCTGACACAGTATAATTAAAATTGAAGAAGGTAGGGAAGGCGTTTAGAAACAGCAATTACTGGTATGTCAGTAACAAAATTAGTGGGAAGTGAGAGTGAAAAGATAAACCATTCTCCTGTGAGCAGCTTTAGTAGATGTCTGTGCCTATGGGCTTAAAATCTTTCAGCTGCAGGACCGCAGATGCACCTGTAGCTGCCACTAATGATAAAAAGTCTCAATCTCAGTGAGGGAATTAGCTGACCTTTCCATTGCATATTAAATACTCGTAAATTAATTGATCACACATTGATATGCTGGTGCTTGTCATGCAAGCCCAGTGTGGGTGGTTGCATGATGAGAGGTGTGGGCCATGAAAGCAGCATCTGTGAAGGTTTGCTCTGGGCTCCCAGCACAAGAGAACCCTTCAGCTCTGCTGAATATGGATGAACCTCACTCTCTTCTTAGCCTTGAGCCTGCAGGGCTGCTCGAACAGTTTTGGCAGGACTTGGTTTTCCAGGATCAAAGGAACCTGAGCCAAAGCTTAGCTCTGCTCTGGTCTTGCAGCACTGCAAAAGAAAACAAATAATACTCAGTTTGATTTCAGGCTCTGAAAAACCTGCCTGTTGTAGCTGAGTTTCAAAATCAGTTTATAGTCAAGTGGTATAGAAAAATAAGCGAAGGTTTTTTTGCGTTTGGTTGTTGTTTCTTATTATTTTTAAAGGAAGATGTTGTTCACTGTCTACTTGGTTTTCTTTCTTCCTTTTATTTGTTTTGTTTAAATGGAGCTGCTTGGATCTCTGTCAGTTGTGTTAAGATAAGCATGTAGGTAGTTACTGTGCCCTGATCATTCAGCTTTGGCAATCAAATCTTCAGAACTCAAAAATTTCTAATTTTATTTCAAAAAAGCTTCCATCTAGTGTTGGTAAACTACATGTTTAAATGTACATTTAGGTTTAAAAAAGCTCTGTAAAGACATAAAATGCTCTGCAAAAGCTATGTACTTCGAATTTTGAAGTCAATACAAGCCTTGACTGCCATAATATTCCCACTGCAGAGTGAGTCAAGGCTGTGTGCTTTGGGAGAAACCCTCCAGGCAGGTGGAGCAGCATTCTGAGAAACAAGAGCTGCAAACACATTCCAGTCCAGATTCTGATTGTGTGATATCAAACTGTACACTGAAAAGGCTTCAAACCCTGAGAAATATCTGATCAGCATAATAAAATCTTGGGAGCTGCAGCTCATTTTGCCTCTTCCTGCTGTTGGAACCAGAGCTGACGTAAACTTTGTTTGCACTGAATGATCCAAAGGGAAATACTGGATTCTGACCCTGCAATGAGTTTTGCATGGGCTCATTACCATTCAGACAGATGGGATACATTAGAGTTTCCATTGCTTGTTCCACTGAAGTAATAAATGGTAGCTTTTTTAATAGTTTATGTTCATGAAGCACTATGATTTTTATTACACTTCAGTGAGATTTGCAAGCTGCCATTGAAATAAAAACCAAAAAAAAAAAAAAAAGAAAAAAAAAGAGCAAGTGACTGCAAAAGCTGAAAGAAGACTTTAACAATATTCAGCCCAGATTATCTAAGATAATGTTTAATTTTGCCATTTCTCTTTCCCCGTTCAGCAACTTTTCCCAGGAGCTTGTGCTACTACTTTATCTTTGGGCTGTGTGCAAACCACCCAGGCTTTGCGTGTTCCTCTTCGTTTGAGGGCAGTGATACATGCAAATGTTGGTATTCCAAAAGGAATTCTGAGATTTCAGGTGCTCTCCTCTTTCCTTTGTCTTCTTCCCTGCCTGATAAGTCCCCTTGTGCAGCCCTTGGGTTCTGTGGCAGGGTGAGTGACCTGCTGATTGTGTGGCAGCCGCTGTTGGTGACAGTGCTGTGGAAAGGCTGATTGCTCCATTGTGGTGCTCAGCACTCCTGAGCAGGGGGCTGCAGGCACTCAGCAGAGCCTGCATCTCATCCAGACCTCCCCACGGGCACATCAGCCCTCCTTTGTTCCCTGGGTTTGATTTAAAACTCTCTGCTCTGCACTAAAGGTGCAGCAGGAACAATAACTCGAGCGAATTGGCTCGTAGAGCTGAAGAGTATTGATCTGTGTCCTATAGAATTAGAAATTACTGGCTTGGAGAACAGTTTGCTGCTCTGAGAATCCCTGCTTTGTCTTCGTGTACAGTGTTAAATTTATGTGATTTATCTTACCATGATAAATGACAGTTTCCTTCTACAACTCCCTGCCAGGAGGGTGCAGCCAGGTGGGGGTTGGTCTCTTCTCCCAAATAACAATCATTGGAACAAGAGGAAACAGCCTCAAGCTGCACCAGGGGAGGTTTCCATTGGATATTAGGAGAGATTTCTTCACTGACAGGGTGGTCAGGCCCTGGAACAGGCTGCCCAGGGCTGTGGTTGGGTCATCTGGGAGTTCAGAAGCTGTGTGGATTTGGCACTTGGGGACATGGGTCAGTGGTGAACATGGCAGTGCTGCATTAACAGGTGGATTTGATGACCCTGGAAGTGTTTTCCAACAATTCCATAAGTCCTGTTGGTTTCCTATCCCAAATCTCCATGTCTAGAAAATTCAGACTGTTTATTTCTACATTCTCTCAGTGAACAGTTCCTGTCACAAATATCAGGTGTTGAGGAAGCTGTGCTGCCACTTGAGCGGGAGCTTTTGTATCCTGGTCCCCTGTCCCAGCTCCTGTGTTCCTTCCACTGGGGCTTGGGTTTGGTTCCATTATATTTACCTTGGTTCTGAAAACACAACATATTATAATGAATGATAAACAGCACTTTCAGGTGCTCCAGAAAAGCTCTCTGAGGAGGCAACATTTATTATTACATTACACAAATGAATATGTGGACTGCAAGGAAGAAGTTTTCATTTAATAAAAAAGGGAAAAAAAAGGAGGAATCCTTTTTTCACTTCTAAGGGAAAATGTCTGCTTCATATAGAGTATTCCTTTGCAACAGGACCCTGGTTATAGGATGTTACAATAAAATACACATTTTCCATTTGGCAGCGATGAGTATGGGTCACTTTGGAAATCCCTGAAAGCTTTTTATTTTGCTAGCTTAAGGGGAATAAAAGTAAGTAAATGAAAAGATGAAGGCCAAGCCTGCTGTAAAGCTTGTTACTGATTTGAAATGGTCATTTTGAGACAGCTGAAAATGGACTTACTTAAAAACCCCAAACAATCACCTTCTCCCCTGCTCATCCAAAAATTGGCCATTTTGTCCACTTATGAGTGAAGCTCAATCTCAGGAAGTGAGAGTGGAGTATAGCAAGACAAAATGCCCACTATTAGACTAAACATGAGAGTACATAAAATGGGAGTAGAGAAATTTTAAGTGAAGCTAATGCATCCATGCTTTGAAATGTGGGACACTCTGTTATGTGTGGCCCTGGTGGGAAATTTAATATATTCTTTTGGCCTGTGGAAATAAGACTGGTGAAGAAATATGCCTTTGTGTCAGAATACCTGGGTCATTGTTAACCCTTTTGCTCCTTAAACTCATGTTGGAGATTTATCTGGAGACAAGGGCCATGCGTCCTCAGTGGGAAATAATCAGACTGTCTTGTCAAATGTTTTGAGTCCAGTGGTTGAATGGATCATGATTAGGCTGGTCCCGTATGGATGGAAAACTTTATGGCCTTTTATATGCTGGAAATAAATCCAGCCTTTTCATAAGCCTATATTTAGTGTGCCACTGTAAATGTATCAAATAGTAAATATAATCTGCTATTCATATGAGAAATGTTTGGGGGGATATGTTCTTTGGAGCCCTTGGCACTTAACACATGGTAGGAGGTACTGTTTGGGAGTGAGATTTACTGCTAAGGGAACAAGTAATTATGAAAGTCTGCTTAGATTGAAAATATTAAAAAAAAATTATTGCTTTCTGCCATGGCAATTTGTACTTTTCCCTTAAACAACTTGAGCAGTTTTGTGCTTTTCTGTCTGTGGTTTGTTTTCTTCTTTTTTTTAGTTGTACCCAGAAACCAAACAGAGAAGCTGCCAGGAGACCTAGTTGGGCTCTTCCAGTAGCTGAAGGAGCCTGCAAGAAAAATGGAGAGAGACTTTTTGCAAGGGATGGAGGGACAGGACACAGGGAATGGCTTCCCACTGCCAGAGGGCAGGGATGGATGGGATATTGGGAAGAA
>JBBMKD010000027.1:17892059-17943022 GCA_037834095.1 Argya squamiceps
GCAGGCCCTGGCACAGGGTGCCCAGAGAAGCTTTGGCTGCCCCTGGATCTCTGGAAATGTCCAAGGCCAGGTTGGACACTGGGGCTTGGAGCAGCCTGGGATGGTGGAAGGTGTCCCTGCCCATGGCAGGAACTTGTTGGAAGTTGATGATTTTTAAGGTCATTTCCAACCCAAACCTTTCTATGATTTCTAACCCAAACCTGCTGCTTGTCTGAACTTATTGTCTGAGGACAGATCATGGCTGTTAATGCTGCTGTTGTTTGGCCTGGCTGTGGGAGCAGAACCCACCAGCAGCATCCTGCTCTTGGGCAGCTTTTATTTTGTGAGACTGTTCCCAGCTAAGGATGCTGCAGAGATATTTCCTAGATCCCAGATGGAAATGATAAGGGAGCTACAGAACAGCAAATGACTTTTGGTGGAAGTGAGGAAAGGCTGTGCATTGCTTTTTTGGTGTCACAGCTGCCAGGAAAAGCAGCCCTATTAGAGGCTGCAGAAATGGCTTTTCTGGGAGTGCTGGAGGTGTCTGAGGAGTCATCTCCAGTTCAGGCAGTAAATCAAGGCAGACTGCAAAACAAAACCAACCCAAACCTTGCTGATGTTGCGCGTTACAGGGATTAGAGGCACCTGTGAGTGAGGCTTTCCTCATGGCTCATTAACTGAAGGAATGGTGACAGCAGAGGGGAAAGGCCTTGAATTGTTGTCTGGAGGGATCCATGTGGGGAAACCTGGGATAATAATGATGCCATTACTTACAAGTAATAGGAAATGCCCAGTCTTACCAATGTAAGCAGTGTCTGCAGGGGTTCTAGGCTGAGTTTTGGTCACAAAACTCAGTTTGGTCCAGTTTGTTTTACTTGCTGCAAACCTGATGCATTTCTACCTGCTGAAAAATAGTTCTGATGGTTTGCCAACCTGTATTTGTCTCCTTTCTCCATCTTGTGAAGACTAATAATGAAGTTTTATGTTGGTTTGTAGCTTCTTTAATTTGGCATGTGGGTGCTTGTTGTGTAAAGTTAAATATTTGCCATCAAGTGGAATTTGCAGTAATCTTAAAGCATTCTCATCATTTAATCATCACTGATAAATTTCTCTGAGCACCCCATGGAAACCTTTCTAAGATTCTGTGAATGCTGAAGCCTCTGAGGATCTGGATGTTGATGGTCTCAAATGACGGCCAAAAATCCCTCAAAAATGTAATATGTCACTTAGAATTCATTATATCACGTCTCACAATGTGATATATCTGCATTTATTGTGTGAATGACACATTTTACCAAAAAAGGTTGTTCAAGGCCTCCAAATCACTTTATGAATAGCATTTTTGCTTGTATTTGCATTTAACATCTCTAATCTCTGGTACAACAGAAATAATTTTCTGTTTTCTACGTTTTCTGTAGTTGATGGCAGGGGTTTTATTCCCTTGGATCTCTCTTCCATTTTTCTCTTGTCAACATGCATACTTTATCAGAACAAGAAGACAAATATATTACAGAGTTAGAACATTTTAAAACAGGATCGTTTTATGCCTGTATTTCCTCAAGCACTTGTTCATGTGGTTGGAAATTATCTTGAACAATGGTTTATGCTGCTGTGTACTCTAAACTAGACTTTTCTCTGCACAGAAAGACTTTCACCAAACCCCAAAATCTCTAATCCCCAGCAAGGAATATTAGTATTGTTTCTTCTGCACAGAAAGACAGTCATTAAAAACAAGAATCTCTAACCCATAATAAGGCACCTTTTTTTTTAAACCAAGACATTTTACAGAGGTAAAAAACCCCTTGTCAGAGGAAATTTAAGCTGAAGTGTCTTGTAATGGTTGTGAAAATAGTGGTGACTGATTATGAAAGTCTGCTAAGATTGAAAATATTACAAATTTTGTGGCTTTTTGCTGTGGCAGTTTGTACTTATGGTTTTCTCTTAAACAACTTGAGCAGTTTTGTGCTTTTCTGTTTGTGGTTTTGGGTTTTTCTTGTATTTTGCCTTTTTTTTCCCTAATTCATAATAAGGGAACTTTTCTTTTAAGCTGAGATGTTTTACAGAGGTACAACTCCCTTGTCAGAGGAAATTTAAGTTGAAATACATCCTAATGGTTGTGAAAATAGCGGTGACTGATGTGTATCTTGAGGTAAGGTGATTTTTGGGAAACGAAGGTAGCATAATCATCTTTTGTGCTACCACCCTGAGGAATAAAATTGTTTTTATCCCATTTTCCTCTCCTTTTGCAGCACAGCAAACACCCCATCAGAGGGGGAGCAGCACAGTTGTCCTACTTTTGGCACCTCCAGAGAGCAGGATGTGTTTTGAGGGCAGCCAGGGAGGAGCAGGGGAGGGATGGAAGGTGCTGCAGCCACCCTGCTCCTGCACCTCATGGGGCTGCCAGCAGCTCCAGGGCTGCCAAGAGCTGTCAGTGACAGCTGCTGGGTCCCCAGAGGGGGATCCTGCCAGTGCCACCACCGTGGGAAGAGCAGAGACGTCACGGCAGGGCCTGGCCAGGAGAACCCAGATTATCCAGGCAGAGTTTTTCTGGAGCTGAGCGTGGGTGGCTTCCTGCTGGAGCCTGAGGAGCTGTCAGCTTTGCCTTTTTGTGACAATGGTGTGGGGGAAAAGCTGTGCAGGAAGAAGGCTCCAGAGCTAAGAGAAAGGGTTTAAAATACTTCTCCTTCACACCGTGCTGAAAGAGCCCTGCTTTGCCTTCAGAGAGGTGCTGATCACCTGCTTTGTACAGAGAGGGATAGGTGGTGTGCTCCAGGGAATTCTTGTATGACAATCTTGCAGGGAATGGTTTGACACAACTTAAAATCCCAGCAACAAACCAATATTTATCCAAACAGCTCTTGTAAGCATTTTTTTCGTACGTCCATCCACTGAAGGTAAAAGGAACAGTTTGGGAATGGAGTCACCTGTCAACCACCAGGAAGTTTTTTCACTGGCACCTCATTATATTTGGATTGAAAAAATGTCCTGATCACTTTTGAATCAAAAGAATTCACCTTGAACCACTTTTGGATGTGCCATGGAAATAATTTCAGTATGTTATTTAATCAGAGAAAATTTAAATTAACCTCTTTTTTTTTAACCTGTGTTATACTGGCAAGATACCTTTCAGCAGTTCAAGTTGTAATCTTTGTGATTGATAACAATTTGTAATGAATAATTAATGTGTGTGCTTACTCTAAGTGATGGGGAAACCAGCTATCACAAATACATTGAAATTAGTTTGGGAAAATGTCGGAAAGCATCTTTGCATGAATCACCTTGCCTGGCAATGATGTCACCATACTTTGCTGGTGCTTTGGAACACCTTAATAGAAAAAATGCACGAATTTGCAGGTAAAACTTTGTCAGAAAAGCAGTTTAACCTCAGCTGTGTGACCAGGGAGGTGTCAAACCCTCTCTCAGATCCAGGATGTCTGGATGTACTTGTATTCACCACTGAAGGAAAGGATATGGATAAAATAAAAACCAGGAGCACTAAAGCTCTGTGGGAAATGCTGGGGATGCTGCTCATTCTCAGAATTCCCAGTGAGATGCTCATGGTCGTGATTGGGGTCTGCCTGCCTGGCAAACTGCTGTAATCTGTGTTTTTTAGCTTTTTTCCTGTGAGAGGGTGTTTAGCTGAGCTGCAGGTCAGGCCTTGCCTGTGGATGTGACCTTTCCACTGCAGGATGCTCTGCTACCCAGAAAATGAGATGGGAGCACAAGCAGAGCCCTTTTTCTCTTTGGGCTTGACTCAAAGTGAGTGCACGGCTTTCTCTGGCACTCGGGGGAGGTTTTCTCTTGGATGAAGTTATTTTCCTGTGTGCATCACCCCAGAATGTTTCTGGCAATGGAGGAGCAGAAAGAAGCACAAACCCCAAAATCCCTGTTGGTTTTTAATACCTGAAAAAGCACCAGCACAACCCCAACTCCCTGATGGCACAGTCCATGCAGTGGGAATCGCAGATGAACTCGTGCTGGAACAGTGAGCACAGCAAGAGTTGAAACCACTCCCTCTGCATTCCTAAAAAGGTTAACAGCCTCACTCCACACTTTGGGGTTAATTTAAGGCTGATTCATCTTTCTGACGTGAAGCCTTGCAGCTCTGCAAGCTTTTGAGATGTGGCCAAGTTCAGCACCTAAGCACAGGCTGAACTGTAGTGTTAATCTCAGTGCAGTCCTTTTTACTGGAAGAATATTGCAGGAATTTTCCTTCCTGTGTACACAGCAGCATTCCTTTGTTGCAGTGTCATAAATGTATTTACAGTAAACTATAGCTAACCCAAGTTTTCAATACATAATTTTTTTTTTTTCCTTGGGAGGGGACCTGAGTGATTTAATCCCCAGCAAATTTTTGAAGCTTCTGAAGAAATATACTTTGATCAGCATCATTCAGGGAGGGTAACTTCTTTCCCCGTCATTAATTCTCTCTTAAACGTGGATTTTAATGAAAAACCTTGAAAAATGCTTTTGGCTTTTTTTTTTTCCTTTTGCCTTCAGTCGGTCATTTATATTCTGCACAGACTAGAATAGCACTGTGGGGGGGGCACTTAAATAGGGAGAAGATATTTGTCATCTGTCACACTCTGAAATTAAACTTTTGATATCGAGTTATTGCCTTAGAAATAACTTCAAAAAATTTACATGCAGAGAAAAGTACATGGTGGGGGAAGCTGCTGAACCAGTTATTGCATAACACTGTGTTAAATCCTCTGTCACTGAGCAGCCTTTAAAAATATTTCTTCATGAATAAATTAAAAAAAAACATTCATACAATACACATTCCTATGACCACTTATGTGGATTTTTTTTTTAAGAAAATCACAGAGAGGAGGCTGAGATTTCCAGAGCTGCTGCAGAGGTTTCTAATTAGAAATGGATATCAAGTTTTGTTCAGTGCTTTGAAAATTCTTGTAGTACATGTGCATATATTAAGCAGAGAATGGGGCCACATTCACAGGGAAGTTGAGGAATTAAAGCTCAGCAGTACCAGTGGCAAGTGGAACAGGAAGGAAGCTGGGAGAAATATTTGCTATTTCATAGTGGCTGCAGTGGAAAGAGTATTTGGACCCTGGCATGATCCTTCTGCTTTGTGGGAAGATGTTGAAGGGTTATAAATGAGATGAAACGACTTCTCCACAGGCTTGGGATAATGGAACTGTTCCTGGCTGCTGAGTTTAAGACCACTGAGGGAGAATGATGGACTCCTCCTTCCCAGAGCCAGTTTCATTCCAAAATGCTGCCTAAAAGCAAATACCTGTTGGTGGCTCTGCTCACTAAACCTGTCCTTTATGGGGACAAGTGAACAATTTGTGTTTTTTGGCTAATCAAGTTCTTTGCTCATCCCCCTTGAGGAGCCTCTGCTGTGGTGCTGGAGGTTTGGAGGGACTGCCATTTCTAAGGCAGGGCACAGAAATCCCATTTCCTGGGACTCTGCAGGGACAGGAATGAGGGATCCCTACCTGGGAATGCCAGAAAAGCAGCATTTTGTTAGTCCTTGACTCGTGTTTTCAGATACAAGAAAACGTGGTTTTTCCTAATAACCTCCCTGTTCTTCAAACATGATTTATGTTTTCTCAGATTTTAGAAGATTATTTGGTTTCGAATCAGTTTTTATGGGCTGTTTATTGCACAGCTTTAAACTGTCCAAAAGTGTTCTTGGATCCCTGAACTGATCTCTGGGAGAAACCTTCATGTATCTGTATTGAATACAGCTGTAAAGCTCTGTAACATCACAGAGTTGTTATCTGAGGATTCTTCTGGCCCAGATAATCTCCTGGAATCCAAAAGCCAAATTATTAAATGAATTGGTAATAACTGTAGTTCATGAAGTGCTGGTAAATACAAACTGTGAAGGAGTTTGGAGATAAGTTGGGTCATAATTGTATCATATTCTTTGATATATTCAAGTTCTGCTACAAATCCAGCTCCATTTGTTAGAAATAAAAGGGAATATTTAGAAACAATATGTCTAATATGACTGAGGGAAAGCTATTACTGTGCCTTTTGAGCTACTGCATTTTCTTATAACCAAAACAAATTCAGGAGAACAAAAGTTCTATCCCCTGGGATATGAACAGTGTGCAGGCAAATGAAGGCTGGACGTCACTCAGAGCCTTTTGAAAGACATAACTTTGATTCCAGCACTTAAAAATCTTAAATCCCTGTTTCATTATTTATTTTGAAGCTGAATACCTCTAGGGAACAAAATGTTTATTGTCTGAAAGACCCTTACATGTGTTTTTTCCCCTGTTTTAAATCTACAATAGATGGCCTTAGGATAAAATAGATAAACCAGCATCTCTTAAGCCACTAACCATACTGAAGACAGTTCAGCTCAACCTCTAAATCACAGTGTACCTAAACAAATTTGAACCAAATTTTTCTGGATCTACTGTATGATTTTGGTAGAGTTGCTCATTCATGTATTTTACATTAAAGTAATGAATAGTTGTTGTATGAAATACTTGAGGATTGAAGTCAGTGAAGTTTCTTAGGTGAAACTTACCTTTTTTTATCATTCAAACTCTGCACCTCTAAAATAAAGACATACAGAAGGAAGAAAACCCCACCCAACAGAAAACCCCAAACCAAAACCCAATCCCAAAATTTTTTTGCCCCTTCCTCCATCACGGTAACACTTTCATTGACCAAACCTCCCCAGAGCAAGTCCCCAGTACATTGTGATATGTCAGTCAGGACTCCTGTGGGACAGAGCACTGCCAGATGTGCTGGGACATTGCACAGGAACACCTTTATTTTCAGCTCTGCTCTTCTCTCATTCCCACCAGCTCAGGTCATTGATGGAGGGAGGGCATCAGGCACCTCAGGTCTGCAAACACAACACATTTGGTGATTTTAAATAGCCATCCAGCACTTTCATGACTAAGCAGAAAACCCATGTTGTCTGTTTGATGCCTACAACCCTTTTCTAGCTCCAAGAGCAACTGGAGGCACCTGGGATGTCACTTTCATTTTAATGTCAGTAAGTTTGGTAAAAGAAGCACCAGGTTTGCCTGTTTCAAAGTCCTAAATGCTGTGGGGCAGTGCTTTCAGCTCCCATTTCCAGTGAGGACTTGACTGGGAGTCAGAAGAGTCTCTTTAGAAGAACATCTTTGACTTATTTGATGGAACAAGGGAAGCCACCACTCGCTGATTTTCAGCTTGGATGTGGCACAGCCACTGAGAGGCTTTGCTGTCTGTCTGTCTGTCTGACAAAAAGACCTGCCATGCTGGCTGTCAGGTTGGCTTTGTAGTGCTGTAATTGCAGATACTGAGATCATGGGAACTGTAGGGAGAATGAGATGTATTTCACACAGGGAGCTAAACTTGGAATAATGCTGCACTTATGAAAGGTGGGAGCAGTTTTAGGTGTAGTAGAGGTCTGTGCCACTATTGCAGGGGTGTTTAGGGGAAAACAAAGACCTCAAAATGACCATTTAATTAAAAGGCAGTGATTTCTCCTCCTCCCATGCATTGTTTGTGATGCATTTTCTGATTATCACTGTGGTTTCTCTCCTGTTGTCCTGTCTCTGGCTTTCAAATGTGATTTCATTTCTCCACCAACTTGAATTGTAGCTGGACAGTTCATTATGGGCTTTTTGCTAATGCCACACTCATTCCGTATTCAAACACTGGTAAACTTTGCCCTGGGATGCCAGAGCCAAGTGCAGCAGGGTTTTGAGGTCTCTTCGACTGCACATGGCCACACTCCAGCTTTTCCTCCTGGAGATGTCCTAACACAGCTGACTTTTATTTATCCCTGCTTCACTCAAAGCTCTGCCACCTTTTAAATTAACAAAAGTGCTATGCTTGATTCATAATGTCCATCCATGCTAATTTCAATAAATACAATTTGGTTTATCTTAAATAATGGTACTGTAGAGCAGCAGTATTTGAGGACATTTAGAAAGTAGAAAGAAATTCAGAGTTGATTCAGCAGTGAACATGTTACTGGAATTTGTTGTAAGTTAAAAACCACAAACAAACCTGACCAAGCTACGGTTTTAATTTTGGCTTTGTCATGCCAAATACTGATGCTCACTAAAATTTAACAAAATCATAAAGATTGTACTGTGACCATTCTCAATATTTCTATAAATATGTGTTGATGAATGACATTTTTCAGCTGTATCCTCATGAATTTGTCCATCAGGATAAGAATCTCTCATTCCAGCCTTTGCAAATTCCATCTTGGGTATCTTTGTGAGCAGAATCATTTGGGTTGGAAGGGGCCTTTAGGACCATCCAGTTCCAGCCCCCTTCCATGGGCAGGGACACCTTCTTTGTCCACTGGCTGAAAAGGTGTAAATCAAATAAAGGAAATAATGGAAAATCTTAACTATCCGACTGCAAGGGTGCACATACTGAGTAGTGGAAAATCCTGCAAGTGGAAAAGCTCTTTTTTAAGTATTGGAATAATTGTATGTTGCTTGAAACACGCCTAGAACAGTTTAAACAGTTATTAAAGAGTGTTGCCAGATTTTATCACTGCAGTCATGCATATAGATCAGTGATCCCTGAGCAGCACTGCGAAATGTGTGAATGAGGTGCACTTGCTAAAAATAACCCTGCTGAGTGCTGCTCCTAATTGCCACGGAATCCTGGGGAAATGATACCGTTTTAGCAGCACAAAATTGACTTTAAAACGTTTAACTGCAGCGTTACACGTGGGTTCTTAAGAGATGATCAAATATTTGTTAGACCTTGGCCATCAGCATTTAAAAAATAAAGCAAACAACCACCATCAGATTCAACTTGGAGCTGTTGTGGTTCTGTTCTTGTCTCACTTGATGGGTTCTGGTTGTGTGGAAACACCTGGTGGGGCTGCAGCTCTGGGCTGGGAGAGGCTGGAACTGCTCTGCCTTACTTTGTAAACCACTTCAGCAGCCCCACATATAAAGAGAAGTATCTGTGAATTTGTTTTTGAAGTAAATAAAAAGCTCTCGGGATGTTTGGCAGCAGCTGAGCATCCCAGAGCTGACTGACAGACAGAAAAATGATAATTTTTTTCCCCTCCCCTTTTAGAAGTCTTTGTAATACTTAATCACGTTTCCCCCATGCCCTTGTACCCCAAAGACAATCTGTTTTCCTTTTCCTAGGAAATGGGTTTGTTGATGAGAAGCCCTCCATTGCCACCTCTGTGACTCTCAGATTTTTGGCTATTGGATAAATGGGAACTCATCTATTTTGTTAAAATTCCATCTTCACTTTGGGAAGGTTAAATCTTTCCCTTATCAAAGCCAGTCTTAAAAATCAATAAGATTATTTTCTTTCTAGCAAATTCTTTGATTATCTATTTCTTTACGGGTATTCATATTTTTAGGCAAATTACTGATTTGCAGGCACACTGAATTTCTGCTTGAGCAAGGGTTTAAGCTATTTAGGGAAATGAATGAAGCACAAAGGTTTTTATTTAACTATAAATTTTGTATGACTTTAATTTTTTTCTTGGGTGACTGGCTTTCTTCCATCAAACTTCTTCACAGGGAATTTTACAGCAGTATGCAGTACCTTTGACAACCATAATTTTCTAAAACTCTGGGAAAGCCAGATGAAAGAATAAATAAATATTGATCTGGCCAAGGTTTAAGTAATCCCTAATTAAAGTAAAAATGCATTTTAAAAATACCATTGATTACTCCTGGACTCTGGTTTTGTTATCCTTTCCAGGCTGAAAATGTTGAGTCTTTTTAGAGTCAGAAAAATATATTGAGAGTACTGATGAGAGATTTATTTTCGTTTATCACCCCCAGTGTTTGAGCACTTTTATGTTATCCTCTGAATTTATACTCAAAATCAATCTCACAGAAGTGGGACAACTTTACTGCTGAGGCAAAGGGAGGCAGGAGGTTTAAGGACACACCTGGGCACAAGCAGTTTTTACAGCTTAGGCCTCCAAGAGTAGATGCTGAAACTGGGATTTCAGGAGAGAGCCAAGTGTTCCCACCCCTGACTGCATGAGTCCTGCTGGGAGTCCCCTTCTCACTCATTTAATTGATTTTGCACCATTTCCATCCCCTCTGGTAGAGGTGTTCTGACTTGCTGTGCTCCAAAGCCATTTGGGTATTTCCCCTTGCTGTGTCTCCTGGTCTGCTGTTTGATTCCTGCAGTTACCTGCTGATTTTTGGGACTGGTATCCAATACAGGGGTTGCATTGTCAGCTCCTGGAGAAGACAGACTTGCCTTTTGCTCAGCTCCAGCACTGTGTGTGCAATTCAGAGTGTTTTCATGTATTCCCACAATGGGGAATCTCTGGAATGAATGTGCTAAGGAGATGTTGGTAGCCCAGGTGGTGGAACAAGATGTTTGGCTTGGAACTCCTGCAAGTACTTCTGTCAGCTTAGGATGGGAGAGAGATATTTTTATCACTTGTAGTGCTTACAGGGCACTTCAATCAAGTGGGTTAGGTTTCTTTTTTTTTTTTTTTTTTTTTTGGCCAGATTTCAATTTAATTCATGATGTGTCACCTCCCTAACTCAGCTTTGGCTCTCCAAGAAGTTGTGTTGTCCTTTTAATTTCTGGCCAAGCAGTTGTGCGGCGGAATCTGGAGACTCCAGAAATTACTTTTTTGGCTCTCAACAGCACAAGGTCCATTCTGCTTGTGCATCCCTCTGTGCTGCTTTGAGGAGTTAGGAGAGAAATTGCTGTTGAATCTCTGTGTTCTGAAGCTCCTGGAGAACTGTCACTGCTGTGTTCCTGCATAAATCTGCTGGTTTAGGAGACGTTCCCCCAGCAGTGTGAGGGGCTGTGTTTAACTGATTGCTTGGCAAGTTGTGCCTTGACAAATGTGCTGCACACAGGATTCTGTCCCTGCTGAATTAAAATCACCCCCAGAAGGGGTTGAAATAGATCCTTTGGTGAAAATTTTGTCCTGGTATTAGATTTGTGACACCTGTGTGCTTGTCCTGATGGAATTCTGGGAAGAGATGTTTGTTTTCATCTCCAAAAAGAAGGGAGGAAAACTTGCGTGCGCCCTGATTCATGCGAGCGTTTATTTAGTAAACATTTTCCCTTCAAGATATTTGATTCTGAAAAAATTGAGGTTATCACTTCTGTCAAATACACTTGTAGACCTGAATGCTAGTACAAAATAATTATAAATGGCAACAAGTATGATAGCTTTTGTGTGCGTTGTTAGTTTGATTTCTCTGGAATTAGGTAATATTTAATGCTTTAATTCTATTGGAAGGTGTGTAATATTTTATTTTTGAAGGTCCATTAGACTTCATTTTTTTGATTCACTTTAAAAGAAGTCACTTTTAAATTTTCTGTTATGAAATAACACAGAAGAGATGAGCTTAATTTTATTAATTGTGCAATAAACCCATTTGGATTTAAATGAAACCAGCTGCTTTTCAATGCCTTTCTCTTTGATTTTATGTTCATTTTACCCATAATAATTTAAATTTACAAAATATAAACTGTTTTTTTCTTTGTTTTTATCAGGTCTTGCATGCTGTGGCACAAAGATCTCATCGCCTGGTGCACTATGTTCATGGTGAGCCTTATTTCCTCCTGTTGTCTACATTATCATTCCAAGATTATATCAAGGGGATATCATGTTATTTTAGCCATCAATCATTCAAAATGTTCATAAACACATGGACATGAGTTTAGTCTTTGTTTTTTTCTGAATTAGTGACAAATCTCCATTTTTTTACAATGTCTGGTGCAAAATGAGTTTTAAGAACAGTGAAGGATCTGATAACGGCCTTGAGGTTTCGGTGGTGATGGTCAAAATTGCAGATAAGGCAGGATGGGGCTAATTTTGTAGTTTGAAGTAATCAGTGACATCAGAATTCCTGACAGGTCCCCACATGAGGACATCTACAAACAGCAACACAAAATGCCCACCCTGGGTCCAGTGAATCCCATTTTGTCCTGACTCCAAACCCTCGGGCTCTTTAGCTGTGCTAAGGAATTCTCTGTGGCTGCCAACTTTTTGGCATGTCTTAAAATAACTCAGTTAAATATATTTCATGAACTCGTTTTGTATAGGCAAAAGAAGCTCCTGTGCTGCTCCTCAGCAGCACATGTTCCTTCTCTTTCCCTTCTCCTCCAAATATTAGCAAATTGCCCCTGTTATTATGATATGAAAATAAACCAGCTTTTGGGATTAGGCCTCACATTTATCAAATGGTTTCCTACTGTGTTCTGCCTTTTTTTTTTTTAGGGGTTAAGTAACAAACACCTTCTGTATTTCTGGGTTTACTGATACACATTTTTATATTGATTATTTTCCCTCATGCTTTTAACTGGAAATAGGTAATCCTCATGTGATTCCAGTGTTCTTTTTTTATCTTTTTTTTTCCCCATTTTACTTTTTATTTTTCCTCTTAATTCTCCCTTACCTGCCTCAGGATGTTTGAGCTGCTTGATGACCTCCACCTCTGAGAGCAGAAGTTAATAAACAGCTTTCCCTGGCTGATGGGATTAGGGATGTCAGAGGAGTGGCCAAGGCTTTAAGGGACATTTTAATCTCCTTCCCTAGGTCACCTCGTGGAGTCAGCCATGGGAGCTCTGCCTTATTAATCTGTTGGGGTAATCAATAGACAAGTTCAGCTGAGCTTCCTGGCATTTCTGAGAGCCAGAAATATGCTGCAGCTTCCTGGAGGAAAGTGCTCAACTCCAGGCATATCCATTGGCATTTATCGGTATTTCAACAACCACTCCAGCTTCCAGGGGAATCCTTTTCCTTACAGGGTTTCCAGCAAGTCCCTGGTGAAGGTTCTGGGCAGCTCAGATCCTGACAAGCCCTTGCTCAGTTGCACATCACATTTAATTACTCAGCCCTCTGCAATGGGAGATGATGCAAGAAAAAAAGCTTAACATCTGTCAGGTTTTTTAATGCCAATTTTTTTTTTTTTTTTTGTGTGTGTGTGTGGAGCTGTTTCCTATACTTTTCTGACATTCTAGCAGCTTTTCCATGTAATGCATGATTTTTTTTTTCCCACACTGTGCTGTACAACATGGTGATATTTGGAGCAGTTCTGCAGGTGCTTTCCGGAGGTTTGGAAAGGCTGTGTGAGGATCTTAGCACTGACTCTGAATTTAATTAATCCGGGAGCCCCAGAGAGACAGTTAATGGTTGCATTAATAACTTCTCTTCCTCATATTCTCAGGTTTAAAAGATTAGACCAGTATTTTGAGGTAGGATAGGAGTGTCCTTCATTTTGGACTCCATCTAGCAGGGATCTCATGCAAGCTCTGCAGATGTTCTCTGAGGCACAGCTTCCTAATTTTTCTTGCCACAGTTACTGCAGAAGGCCCCAAGCTTGGCATTGCTCAGCTAAAATATTTTTTACAACAAATACAAGAAACCGTTGTCATCTCAAGGGCTTACAGTTAAATTTTACTAATGCAAATTGCTTTTGAGTCAGGCAAGTCTGACAGTCTTATTGTTTGTCTTTTAAAAATACATTTTATCGAGGCTAGCACAAACCCCCAGATGAATTGAACTATAACATTTTCTGATTTTGACGGAAAAAAAATCCCATTTTATTATGTTCAATCTTTCTGTAATGATGTTGAGAGGGAGAAAATTATGATTAAAACAGCATATTAAAAATTCTGTCCACAAAATAATTTGTGAAAAGGGATTGCAAACCCAGTGGCAAGAAATCTTTATAGCCAGATAAAAGTGCTCAGGGCTTCCTTTTGTTTCTAATTTATATTCACAATAATAAATGAGGATGAAGTAGCAACCAGAGAGATCAATTAAAACTATCAGTGCAATTGGTTTTAAATCAGTCACCAGTCCATACTTTTGAAAATATTGCAGCACAAGTTTTTTGCTTGGATTCTATTGGCAGAATTCTGTCCTATGTGAAGAACTGGTGCAAATAGAAATGGCTTTGCAGGGAATCAAGAGTAAGCCACACACGTCCATCATAAACACACAGTTAATCTTTAATTATCTGACATATATTCACTCTAGGTGATGCTGAACTTTTCAGAATAGTTTTATCAGGTGGCAGCTGGCAGCGTGGTTTGAACCCTCAGCACTTTCTTTGTGCAGTCCCTGATTTCTCTGGAGATTCCATGGCACCCTGAACTGGAGCTGGCATTCTCATTCCCTTCCTGATGAATGTGGTGTGGGGACTGGGATGGCTTTGACTCGTTTGTCATCTTCTGTCTGCTGCAAATTTTTACAAGGTTTTTCTTGTAGAATGCAGTTTATGTTGCTGAACACAGAGGGAATAAAGCATTGCTGAGGGCAGGGAGTGGTTCCTCTGCTGCATATTCCCTTTGCTGTGTCCCTTCCTTGGACCCCAGAAAAGCTTCTTATGGCAGGATGGGGCTCAGAATTGACCTTTGAGAAATGCTGTGTATAAATAAGGGTTGTCAAACTTGTGCAGAGATGGGGCTTTGGATTGCAGGTGTTCATAATTAGATTAATTTACAAAGTAGATCAAGCCAATGAAGGAGGCATGGAAAACTGATGGAGGGCTTATCAAATTAGCTAAGTAGAGCAATTAATCAGACAGGCCTTAACGGTTTGGTTTCTATTTTTTAATTATCAGCTGCACCAGTTTGCTTTCAGCTTGCATTACAGAAGGCATCGAGTGCAAGGTTGTGCTTGGGGAGACACTTCCCTTCTTGTGTCCTTGTCACCTCTGTGTCTCAGGGAGTGTCAGTGATGTGGCACCACTAAGGGATCCACTGGCATTCCCAAGGCACAGAGCAGGCTCCTGTAAACAAAATAATTTTTTGGAAAATGTTGAGCATGCTCTGTGAAAATACCAAAAAAAAAGTACCAACAGTGGGCACGAGATTTTATCTAAACCATAACTTGAAAGGGATCAATAGGCAGCTCCTCAGGATCTTCGGGTTGCAGTGTGGTAGCAATTATCTTAGAGGGATTTAAGAGCACCTTAGAATGATGATTTTAACAAATTGTTTTCCAATCAAGTTCTTCCAGTCTGAAGAGTGTTACACATAGTAACACTCTTAATTACAATAGTAATTTTTTTGTGTTTTCTGACTCCATTTGTAAATGATCTGGGATTTTTGGATGGACTTTTCCTCCCTTTCACTGCAGGAATAAAAGGGTTCCATAAGATTATCCCAAGAACACTTTTCCTTGTTTCATTTCACAATAAACCTATCTGGAAGCTGTCAGGTTTGGCCCTGAGGAATTGGCCTGAGCCCCCATAATGTTGACATGGAGTAGGGGGCAGAGATCTCTCTCCAGACATGACCCTCCCACTTCCCTTTTCCTTCTCTTCAAGACGCCAAATAATTTCTTTTCCCACATCCACAATGAATCCTAATGCACGTCAGAAAATGGGGAAGAATGGAAATTACCCCTTCTTTCTCCAAAGCTGAAGAAAGATGATCTGATGAGAACAAGGCCTTCCTTAGATCTCTCTAAATACTGAACTGCCTCTTGTGCAAAGGTTAAATATAAATTTAAGATCATTCCTGGTGCCTTCCTTTAAGAAATATCCAAATGAACATTCTGGCACATTAGCTTTGGGCATTTATATTTAGGAATCTTATCACAACTTAAAATGCTGCTGTAAAACTGGTTTCTCCTCTCTGTAAGTCCTCAGCCATTTTATCTTGAATATCCAGAAATGAAAATCTTAACCAGGGTTATCAGCTTGGGTCAAGCTTTGAAATGCTTTTTAAACATTTTGAGTGATTTTTTTCATGCCCTTAACACTGAATACTTCAAAGCCCAAAATGTCCTGTGCTTAAGAGTTCTTTTGAAAACTGCAGAATCCTTGAACAGCTGAAGATTAAGAGGAGGTTTTTGGGTGACGTTTTTAGGATTTTTTAATATGTTGATCATTATGTTTGCCTTAGGAAGATAAAGGATAGATCTAAAAGCTGATGCCTGAGTTGTGTAAGCTGCATCTTCTTTTATATCCCTGGAAAAGTAGTCTCTGATTTTTCTGGTGAATTTCTCTCTCTTGCCTTGATTTTTGAATCACTGAAAATAAGATACAGCTTCTGTTTTAACCAATATGGGAAACTGCTATAAAGCCTGTAAATAGGAGTAATTAACACCCACCTCCAATGTTTCCTTTTTCTGCTTGTTTAAATACAGGATTTCTAGGTCTAAAAGCATGTGAAAATAATTCAGACAACATATACGTGCTTTCAATGTGCCTGAACCCAATCAGTTATTCCTTGGGAAGGCTGGAGGGCTGTGCTAAATGTGATCTAAATTACTCTGGTAGTGATATGAACCCAGGAACTATTTCATGTGTTTATTTGGAGCCCCTGAACCAGTCCAAGATACCTGCATGTGACTGATAAATGGATCAATAGAGGGGAAGGAATGATGGATGAGTTGGAAAGCTAAACATTGCTCCTGAAGGGCTTGAACTTGTGCAAAATGCTGAAGTGCAAACTCAAGGAGGGTATTTTGCTTTGTGGAGGCTTGAATTAGTTGGTTCTTTTATCACTCTCTCAAATGTTATCTGGCTGTTTCTCTTCTAAAATACACTCTTGGTGGGAAAATGTTTCTTGTGGTTGTTGGTGTCAAGGTTTAAACCCACTAATAAGACACGATCTTAGTTAAGAAAACATAAATACTGGTGAGTTGTAAGCTCAGTTTCTGCATTCACAGTTTAGGAGGGGGTTCAGTTCATTGCACCACTCTGTGAAAAATAAGCAGCATTTCTCCATGTGAGGATGGAGCAGCTTCCACAGCTCTGAGGCTGCACACATCAGGAATCCTGACAGCACAGTTAGACACCTGATGGGAAATGTCACTGAGAAATGAAGACACAAGCTCAGAAGTATCTGTTATGTGCTGGTTTCACTCCTGGTGTCATCAGCACTTACAGCTCTGATCCAAGGGAGTGCCAAACCCTGAGCTGTGCTGGCTGAGGGGCAGATCAGGGCAGAAGCAGCTCCCAGCAGGTTTTTGGGAGGGGGATGAGCAGAGCTCTCTGATGGAGCTGGGCTGTGTTGCTGCAGGTCTGGCCACAGGGGCTGGTGCCTTGCAGGTGAGAGGCTCTGTCAGCTCAGAACCTGCTGGTGTGGGGAAATCAGAGGGGTCTGTGAACCAACACAAGGCTTGTTTGGGCAACAGGCAGCTCTCAGCATGAAGTGCCCTGAAACTATTGGATTTCTCCAATTCTTCCCTGTGGACATCTGAGGCAGCTCACTGACTGCTGTTCCACAGGGTACTGTAGCTTTCTCTTTGATGCAGAAGGAGCCTGGTCATGAATCTGAAACTACTTCTGCCCTTTGAAATTTTTTTTTTCCCAAAGATGTAATAAAATGTTTAAAATATCAGCTCGAAGAAAAGACTTGAGAGCCATAGGAATAGGAAGAGAAATCATATTGTGCAATAATAATTACATTTATGATGTTCTTTTCATTTCATTGGCTCTCTGTCTGTGTTCCACTGGTGGCAATGTTCTTCTACCATTCCAAGCAGTAAAGCTGGAATAGGGGTGATACATTAATGGCAATCAGGAGCTATAATCCTTCTGTCTCATTTCCCAAAGCACATAAGCCATTATTTGCAATTTTGTTTAATGCTTATAATATAAGTTTGATATAACTATTTATTATCCCATGCTCTTGTACTTACTTGTTTTCATAATAGTTTGTGTATAACACAAAGGATGTATTTTGCTTAGGATGCTTAATCAAGGTCATTGTTATTTTTGGTTTGGTAGCTGTTTTTTTTTCTTCCCCATTATTTTTCTTTGAGAACCTTGATATTGTTCTGTAGTCAGTAAAAAGAAGGTAGAATAACCCCCCCATTTTTTAATGGTTAGAGGTTCATGGTATGAATACATCTCTTTTAATTTTTTTTTAAACTTACTGTTTTCTATCAAGTAAGAATGCTTTTACATTTCCCTAAACACTGCATCAATATTTCCAGCAAAATAATTCTTTTCCTCAAATTTCCTATTTAATAAAACACAGCCTCTTTGAACTCCACAGACTTCACCATCTGTTACTCAATTTTCACTCCATAAAATTTCGCTGACATCTGTTTAATCAAATATATTTTTACAGTTATGGAGAAATTTAGTTCTAACTTGGTATTATCCTGTTCCTATATGCCAAACAGAAAATATGAAAATAATGAACAGGAACTTATTGAAGAGGAGAGGGAAACATTAAAGTGGAGTCTGTTACCACTTAGGGCACCCCTTGGACCTGGAAGTGACATTCCCAATGGTCCTGAGGGTTTCCTCAGGCTGTGGAGCTTGGTCTTACCTCAGCTCCTGCTTTCTGTTCCCTCAGCTCCTGCCTTCTCCAGCTTGGCCAAACCTGGCTCTCCCTGTGGCTGGAGTTTTGGAGCAGCTGCTGGGCTTGGCTTTTTAAAGCCAGAACTAATTTGGTCTGGTTTTACTAGCTTGCCTTCATTCTGTGACCTCACTGTCCCTATCCTTGTGTTTTCTTTCCTTATCCCTTTATCCCAGGTTGGCAACTCCCCCAGGAGCTGTTGGGACTCCTCTCCTGAGCAGACAGGACTCCCCTGTTATGGATTTAAGGGAATGCCACAGGGAGGAGAGGCAGATGCTCCTCTTGGATCCATCTCAGGGGGTTGTGCTCTCTGGATTCATTGTTTTCCCATCAAATGTTGTTGTGCTGAGGTTTGTGGGGGCTGTCACCACCACTGGAAGGGATGTTGTGGTGGTTGTTAGTGAGCCCTTCCTTTCAGGCAGGTTTTCCAAAGGAAACGAGACATCTGCAGTTCCTGGCTGTTAATCTGTTGATTTGGTTTGCTGTCAGGTTTGATTAGGAGATTTCCACCAGGATTATGCTCTGACAGACCCTTCCCATCTCCCTTGTAGCATTCAAAATGAACATCTTTTTAAAACAAGAATTTATAACATTTGATAACCAAAGAGCAGTCTTTCTTCCTGGTGGTTATCACCACTTTTTGTCAGTTCTCTTGGTTTGTAAAGGTCCAATATGTTGTACCACATATCGTGGATTTTGGAGAAGCCGCTGTTATGGCTTTTCTCTTGTTTATTTTCTCTGTTGCTATTGGGGTTGGTGTTTAGACAACTTCCAGAATGATTGAGCTGTTTACTGCAGATTCATATTGTTTTGCTTGGAAACTGAACTGATATTTACAACTGAGTAATAAATTTAGAACATTGGTTTTTAATTGAATCTGCAGCAGAATATGCTGATTAACTTGAATTTAATGATGAAGAGCAATGCTTTTTGAATTTTTCATGGAAATCCCATTATCTGCACATGTAGTATTTATTCAATTGAAATTATCTCATATTTTAAAATAGTATTTTGTTCCCTTTCCCAAAGAAGGAAGTCAAGTTGTTATTGTTGATTTTACTGATTAGGTGGACAAAATCAATTGAGATGAAACATGAGTATAATTTTGTAATACTTAGAGCCCTTCCTTAATTCTTTGTCCTCCAAGACACTATTTATCTACATTGAAGTTTTCTTTATTCAGGGTCATTTATTAAGGTATGCTCGAAAGAAAAACATCTGGAAGCATTCTTAGGTTTGTTTAAAACCTTCAGTTTATTTGGAAGGAAAACTTCTCAGCTGGTCTTTCCAAAGCCTTGAGAGCAAAGCGAAAGCAAAGCTGAGATGCCAATGTTTATTTCTTTGGGGTTTTCTGATGGCAGATGACAAGGGGGGAGTTTGTTTTCTGGCCATTTTGCAGATTGTTTGTGGTTATGAACACACTGTATAAGTTTAAACTCAAATTATAAGCAGGAGAGGTTTTGGCTGGATGTTAAAATTTAAACATGCTCTTTGTTTTGTGGCCAATAAAATTAGATTGCCCTCGTATTTGCTCATAATGAGATCAGCACGTTAAAGGAAAGCAGCCTCTCTCTTATCATGATCTGTGCATGCTGCTCGTTCAGAAAATATAAACAGAGGGAACTGGATTGATTTTGGGTGCTTGTGAGGGTTTGGGAGGACTAGAAATGCAAACCCTGCAGTGCAGCAGTGCTCTTCAACCTCGGACGAATATCTGAGTGTGGGATCACCTGGCAGCCCCACCCAGGCTCTGCTCTATGTCAGGGAGACAAATTGTCCTTTTTTTTTTTTCTTTTTTTTTTTTTTTTTTTTTTTTTTTTTTGTCTCTATCTTTTGCTGGTGTTTAGAACCAAACAAATTAAACTAAACCACAACAGGAGAATCTGCTGGGCATCAGGTATAAACTCAGGCTTCCAACTGACAAAGAACCAGAGGAATAGGATTTCCCCCTCTCCTGTCCCCAGCACAGGCTCTTGGGAGGGTCCTGAAATGTTTCTCCAGTGGCAGAATTGGTGGGTGCAGCTGATCACTGTCACCCTCAGCAGATCCCTGCTGCCAGAGTCACTAAGGGAGAGCTGGGATGTGCTGCATTGCAGGTGCAGGAATTCAGTTCTGCTCCAGTTCTGCTCTGCTCTAATTCCAGTTCACCCCAATTCCTCCCTTGTCCTGTTCTACTCCACTTCTTGCCCTATCCTGATTCCAGTTCTTCTATTCTGCTTAAGATCACAAAGAAATCTTGGAGTTAGAGGTACCATGCTGATAACGTTTTACCTGGATCAGGAGAAAATGGAGTAGGAATCACAAGGAAAAGCAGCTGATTTGGGGATTTTTTTTTTTTTTTTGGGGGGGTTTTTTTGTTTACAGTTTTGGTGTTTTTTGTTTTTTTTTTTTCTAGTTTGACGATAGAAGCAGCTGTCCTGTAGAAACTTTTAGAGTCAAGTAGTGCAGCAATCCATAGGTAGGAGAAGCCCCAGTAGGACAAGGATCCCCCGGCACCATCCCTTGTCTGGGTGATGTGCAGTGGGATCAGGTGTTTATTCAGTGTTCCGTGGTGAAGCTCTTCAAGATTATTTTAGGACAAGGCTCATGGTACAGAGGACTTCTTAATGTGGTTTGAGGTGGCCATACATGGAATGTCACCAATCCTTGCATTTCCAAAATGCTAGCTGAGCAGCATAAGTAGATAAGGGAAAACCAGGATATTTCAATAATAAACACTTGGATTTATTTTAGGATAGTTTGAGGGAGATGGCAAACAAGCACAAGGAACACCATGATCCAGCAATCCTGACTGTAAAAACTTTTAGCTTAGAAAGATAAATTCCCATTTCCTTAAGAATACAGGCTATCACAATGAGAGGATAAGATATATCATGAATTAAAACCTAATTAGAAATTAGAAATAAAGTGGGGGAATTAAATGGCCTATTACTAATGCTGCAGAAGTGCTTTTAGGATGCCCTGGGGATTAAGGCTTTAATGATGATTTGTTAGTGAATTGCTGAATTTAAGGAAAAAACTTGAAGTTGCACTGGGAATCTCTTCCTGCCACTGCAGAATTTTCCCTGGTACAGTGCATTTTCAAGGTTTTTGTTTGCAGATACTCAAAACAGACATTTTAATAACTGTTTTTGTAATTTAACTCATTATTCCTGCCTTTGATCTTGGCCAATTTTTAAACATGCCTTCTGCATTTTGTATTCATGTAACCCATTTGTTTATTAAAGCCTATTTCTCCTGTATTTATTTTTTCCTTAATTAAGAACCTGCTTTTAGATTTGGTGAGCTTGGGGTTAAAAATGTGCAACCATCTGCTTCCCATGGCATCCATGCAGTGAAGGGATACAGTCAATGCCACATAGTGATGCAAGAAGTAAATTACTGTGAGAAATTGTTTCCTGGGCACTCCTGCCACTACAGTTTCATTTCATTTTGCTTGTTGCTTTGCCATGAGATCAGTGATCTCGTTCTGGGCTTTAGTGGTAATTTGGCTTGAGCTTCATTAGGCAGAGGGAAATGCCCTTGCATTGATGGGCAGATTCCACCTTGCTGAAATGGTGAAATGCTGACCCTGCACAGATGTTTGTGTGACACAGCTGAGCCCAAAGGTGGCAGTCTGTGACTTCCTTAGGAGGCTCTTGGAACTGGTGTTTTTTGGAGGAAAACAATGATAATGCAGTGCCAAAATTGTTGGCTAACAGAAATATGTTTTCTTTCCTTCCCCCCGCTTAGTTTAAAAACAAAACCAGGTTCTGGATTTCCACACTCCATGGTTTGCCAGGTCCTGAAAGTGTCTTCAAATGGTGCCTCCAACATAAAAACTGTTGGAGCGAGTCCAGGGGAAGCCACGATGTTGATAAGAGGGCTGGAGCACCTCCCCTAAGGAGACAGGCTGGGAGAGTTGGGGCTGTTCAGCCTGGAGAAGACAAGGTTGTGTGGACACCTCACAGCACTTCCCAGTGTCTGAAGGGGCTCCAGGGAACCAGAGAGGGGCTCTTTGTCAAGAACTGGAGTGACAGGACAGGGAGTAATGGGTACAAATGGAAAGAGGGGAAATTTAGGATATTAGGATGAAATTCTTCCCTGTGAGACCCTGGCACAGGGTGCCCAGAGGAGCTGTGGCTGCCCCTGGATCCCTGGCAGTGCCCAAGGCCAGGTTGGAAGGGGCTTGGAGCACCCTGGGAGAGTTGAAGGTGTCCCTGCCCATGACAGGGGTGGCACTGGATGGCTTAAAGATCTCTTCCAACCCAAACCATTCCATGATTCCCAACAGAGCTCTGAGCTGGTTGTTCCCTCCTGATTCTCTGTTATTTGTCAGAGGTCCATGCTCAGGTGTCAGTGGGGTGAGCTCTGTAGGGTTTCTGAACCCTGTGGAAACACAATCTCCCCATCAGACATGGCTCTCCTGTGATGCACTGACTTTGGAGTATTAAAGAATTTGGAGAAGAAAATGGCTATTCTGCAGGAAGAAAATAGCATTTAGCTCTGGTTTTACTCAAGTTAGCAAATTTCGCCTCAAAATGGCATATTGACCTTGTTGCATTTGCTTTGTTGGGCTGTTTGAAGAACCAAGTGAGAAACTAGGTAGCAAAAACTTGGAGAGAGAATAAGGAAGATAAAAGAAGTGAAGAAATAAAAAAATAACCCCAAACCCTGTTTTCAGACTTAACTTGGTCTATTTCTAAAATATAAAAGTTTGCAAAATGGTGTCACCTTTTTTTTTGTTTAATTTTCCACCCCAACTTTGGCCACAACTTTTTGTCAGATTTGACACAAATCGCAGGGTAGTTTAAAATACAGTAATTATTTTCAGATAAGTTAACTTTAATGGAAAGATATTTCCAATTTCTATGTTTCATGGCTGATTTTAAAACTTTGTGTTAAAAGTGAAGTTTAAAGTATATGCAAAAATATTAAGTGTCCTTTTTCTTTCTAAAGTTAATCCAAGGTAAAGTTAATGGAAGGCATTCACTTTACACTTAGGTGTGGAAGAGAATGAGAACAGTTTTATTTTTTTTTCTATAAGTAGTAACTTCATGGGATTATAATGTCATATTTCTTGATAATACATAAGTGCTTTTACTCCTACATGTACTTTCACGAAATGTAAATTTAGTGAGTCACAGCCAAAGTACAAAGGCATTGGGAGTTTGAAAGATTATTTTGCTTTATGCCGCAGAAACCATTATTTGGTATCAAGCCTCCAAACTTTTAAATCATCAAAGTTACAAAAGTCTTGCAGTAATTATAGTAAATACTGTGAATAAGCTACTCAGTTGATACCTAAATTTAGTTTATGCGGAGAATTAATAGACATTTTTGTTTTACATTTGTAGAATAATTTTAATTAGAAGCAATTAAGTAAAATTACATTACTCCAAAGTAAATTGCTGCTTTCCAAATTTCTTTAAATCTCCTTATATTCCATTAGTTTGTGAAAGCTTCCAGTAATTAAAGTTTGACTTGTTTATATTCCATCAGAAGAGCTAGAGAGGAGTTCAGGGAACCTTTCCATTTGGAAGGGCTTTACCAGATTTCAGACTGCTCTGATTCCTCTGATGTGGAGCATTTTTGCTCCAAGCATTTGGTACTGCCACAGTTGGAGCCAGGAGAGAGAATTAAATGGACAACTGATAAAGCTCTTCTTCCAGATCTCTAATTATGCTTTTGGTGGTGGTGTTGTCTTGATGTTTTATATGTCTCATATTTCAGCTGGAGCAGATATCTGAACCAAAAAAGAAAAAAGCTCCTTGACATGTCTGCACAGAAAAGGTGCCTGCTGGAAGTTTTACAGAGTAGTTATAGCTCTGCCTAGGTTATGTCCCACATTAAATTCTTTCCTTTTCCATTACCATTTCAGCAGCTTGCTTTTGCCATAAATACTTGTAGGAGCAGCCCAGGGACGAGGCAGTCCCTCTAAAGCCTCTTCCTGTGCCTTGTGACTCAGCCATAGATCCTGAGCAGGACTTTGTCCGGGTTTTGTTCCAGAACAGCATCCCTGCACATGAACAATGAACATAAAATAGTAGGTGGGATATTTGGAATTCACTTTTATGGCCGGAATGATTGGAAAGAAATGAATTGGTTCTCCAAAAGCTGTGGAGAGGAGGAGGAGGAGGAGGAGGCAACTCCTGCTGCCAGGAGAAATTACAGCTCCACCAGGTCCTTGCCAGCCACACAGGGAAGGGAGCTGGCCCAAATGTGTTGGCCACTACTCTTAGGAGAGCAGGAAAATGTTGTTTTGGCACGTGTTGAATTGCATTTCCCTCTCCCTGAGTGAGGATTGGCAAATGAGCCTTGTACATAGCAAGCCTTGGGATGAGCAACAGCATCTAATGCATGCTTCAACTTCTTCTTTGGATAAATTTTCAAGATTTTAGAGACAAAAATTAGGTTTTCACATGAAGAAGTTTGATATTTTTCTAATGGAATTATCATGGTTGTGCTATCTTCTCTATCCTGAGGCAACAAATAAAATCAAATATATCTTCTTTTCAAAATACTCTCTGCAGATGCCTGCATGGACCAGTAGTGGTGTTAAGATCCAAGTGCTGGGAGATCCAGCGTGGAAAATGAATATTGCAAGTGTGATTGTAAATATCATTAAGTTGGCTTTAAAATTATATTTTTAAAATCATTATTATGGATTTTTTTGCTTAATACTTTTTCTTTTCTTCTTTGTGATTCTTGAATGTCCAAAGCCAAGAAAAAAAAAAGAGAAACAAAAGAAGAAAAAAAAATAAGGATAACCAAAAGTAAGAAGAAAAAAATTAAGGATAAACAAAAGTAAGGAGAAAAAAAGTTAAGGAGAAACAAGTTGGCAGCTTTTATTTATTGTATAGAGAAAGGACTTTTGAGACATATTTTGAGAGAATTTAGATTTTTTTTATTTCATGTCTCTTTTTGCATTCTTATAGTGGGTCATGGTACTTTTCTTGGAGCTGATCCATGTGATATTTTTAAAATTAGTGGCAGTATATTGTCAGCTGTCAAGTGCTCTTTGGTCTGTGACAGCTTTGGAAGTGTGGTCCTGAGGCCACTGTACTTTTCACACAGGATAACCTAGAAAGGAGAGTGTGTAAAATGATAGTAAATTAACACATACCTGGGCTTTTTTTTGCTTCCTTGTCTTCCTGATTTTTCCGTGGCTACTCTATTCCAGACCTAACTCATATGTATTTTTGTACTTGTCCCCACTTGTTTTGCCATGTAATATGCTGCAACAAACACAAAGGAATTTTGACTTATGAAAGCTGATGATGTCTTCTGCTATGATCATCACCCCTCTATTAAAAAAAGAATTTTCTGACTAGCTGAAAACATGACATTTAGTTCTTGCTATGTTCAGGCTGTGACAGGTCCAACAGCTATTTTATTATAGTTTGATTTTGAGGCTGGTAATTAAAATAAGTAAAATCCAGGTATAATAGCTGGTAGTAAATCTATTAAAGTATCTTCAAGGCAACAGGCAGACATATATTAAAGTGCTATGGACAATGCAGTGTAGAAATGGGTAAAAAATGTCTTTTTATGTGTCATGTGCTAAAGACCATCCATTTTTCCATGACAAGGTTTGACTTAAGAAGATCCAAGTGGAGATGATGTTGCTACAGGAATACCAGCATGGAAGTTTGCTGTGGTTCCTTTTTAGTCTGTCCTGGCCAGGTGACATGGGCACCCACCTTCCTGAGAGAAAGGCAAATTTCCCAGTCCAGGAAAAGCAGCCAAATCTGCTGGATATTTTTATGGTTTGTGCTACAATCCCCATAACTGGGCATACAAGTTCAGTAGTGGAAAAAGCCTTTTTCTCGCATAGCAATAGTGAATATTCTCATTTATTTAAGGAAATAGAAGTGTTAGGAATTTGCCTCTGGTGATGCAGGATCACTACATTAAAGACAAAAAGGCTTCTCACCAGAACTCTAAACAGCACTTCCCAGTTTCCTGTTTTTTCTCCCTCTTGGGAATGGCTTGTGCCAAACTGCAGAAGAGCAGCAGTTCCATATATCTGCCCTCTCTATCTAGTACATGAAAAAGGACGTTTATTATTGGGACTGTAAATATAAAAATCTTTCTAATGTGATTGTGCATGTCCTTTGTGTCATGTATTTCATGTACCTGAGTGCACTTTGATATTGTAGTGAAATCTGTTATATTTCAGACTGTTAGAGAATTGAATGCTTATTTTAGTCACTTGACAGCAGTATTTTTTCACCTACTAGCAGCTAAAAAGTCTATTTCTCAGGATTTATTATTTGAAAATTATTTTTCTTGTTTTTTAGTGATAGAATATTTTCCATGGAAACTTAGACTTTCTTTCATAGCTTAAGGATTAGAACCAAAAAATGCTATTTCATATTGATGACTTTTATTACCTTTCTTCTTGTCAGGTTAAATGTGTTATATATGAAATTCAAGTAAAATTGAAAATGCCTAGATATGTTTTATTCCATATTGCTTTCTGTTGCATTTGGTGCATGTTACATAAGAGGACATTAAACAGACTGTCTATATTCACTTTTAAAGTGTGAAGAAAATGATGGTTAAACATTTCTGCAAATGAAAATTTCAGCAGCTTTTATGTACTGGAATTTAATGCCAACCTAATTACCTCTATTTTGATAACATATAAGCTAAGCACTGTAACATAAGGTATGACAGACTAGCTTATAAGGGTTTTTTTGTTTTGTTTTGTTTTCAACATTTAAATCTTCATTTTATGGTTTTGATAAAATTTCCTCAAGCTTTATGTGAAATTATCTTAGGTTGGTGATGCTAGTAATTCAGGCTAACGTATCTTCCAACTCCCACCTTAATGGTGTTCAATTTTCATTTAATCAGAAATGAAACAAAATCTGCAAATCAAGCACCCTTTTTTTTTTGTCAAATGAAACCACTTTAGGCTTTTCTTTCTCTCTTTTTTTTTTTTTAAATGAAAAATAATTTTGTAAACCTAATCACAATGCTGCTGGAGCTTGACCACCAGTGTCTGTCACAGTCCTGCCAACCAGAACATGCTGTGTTGTCATGACCTGAGAGTTTGTTTGAAAGAGGAGAAAAATCTGTGTAGTGCCCATTCCTCTGTTTAACAAGTGAGAATGGAGCACCTTTGATTTTTGGGCTTGTTTAGAATGCCCAGCAATAAGTGAATTTTTAATGAAGTGAAAGGTGTCTTGGTTTGGTAAGACAGGTTTCTGCTAGAGAAAGGTGGAGCTGCCTTGGAGTGGAGAATGTAAAATTATTAAATTCCTCCAAGTTATTATAATTTGGCAATTAGGGGCTTTCAGGCAAAGATATGGGAATAGGAATAACAGTTCTTTACTAGCAATATTAAAAATGTAACAGCACAAAAAAGGCAAATGAACAAAAAAAAGAAAAAAACCACTGACAGAGTCAGAACACAACCTGACACCCTGTTGGTCAGGGTATTGGGAGCAGTTCAAATAAATCCTCCTGCAGTGACAGATGTGGTTCTGTTGGAGCAGAGATGATCCTGTAGAAGGGTGCAGTTTCCTCTGAAGGCCCAGTGGTGCTGAGCTGGGTCTGGTTTTCCTCTGGGAATCCAGTGCAGACAGGCCGTGCTGCTGTTCTGACTGCCAGGTTTGATCCAGGTGGGAATGCTGGGCTCCTCCCCCTGGGTGGATCATCCCAATGGGATGATGGAATTGTCTCAGCCCTGAAGTGAGCCTGGATGGCCCATGGACAGCAGATATCCCCTGGAGGGAGGATGGGTCCTGGAAGAGATAAAGAACACTGCCCCAGCTGGTTTTAACAGATGATAATAGAATACACACCCCTGGTTACATCCTGCGTTGCAACCCAAGACAAAAGGGAAGCCACAGGTTTTTGGTCAGCTTTCGTAAGGAATGTTGGAATTATGGAGCCCTCGGTGAGCAGAGCCCAGAGGTCACAACTCTGGTGTGTCCTGGCACCTGCCCTGGGTGGCCAGAGGGAGCACACACAGGGGTGAGGCAGTTCTGGTGTTTGCAGGAGTTCCTCTGATCGCTGAGCAGATTTGGTTCCCTGTTCATAATCACTTTTGTCAACAGCTCATTGTGTGCCAAGGGAACTCGGCTGTGCCTGGAAATATTTCTGGGGAAATTCCAACTGCTCACAAAATCATTGGGTGTGATAGTGGCAGTGAGAAATCAGAGACTTTCAGGGGAATCAAAGGAAATCTAGGATGAGAGGCCTGTCCTCACTATAAGGATGCTCATCCTGAGTCTCACCTTTTAGCATTTTCTTGAGAACCTGTCCAGAATTTTTTCATTGTTTTCAGCACTCTGCCACCTGCAGCAGTTTCTGAGCAAGGATCCTCTGAACTAAAGGCTCCCTAGCCTATTTCATAGTCAAGGTTGTCCTTGAAAGTTCTTGTATTACTTTCTCTTAGATTTCAGCCAGGAAATGAACGTTCAAGGAAAATTCATTTCAGAATGATGGAGGGCAGTTCTGTAAATAACCACAGACTTTATAAATCAAGACGTATATCAGACTAGTCAGAAAGATGTAGGGAAATGAGGGAAACTGGCTTAAATTTTCTTTATGATGACACTGCAGAACAGTCTATAAGAATGGTACAAAATTGAACTTCCAACAAAATAGAAGCTCAAAAAAAACCCCCATGCTGTGGACTAATCAGCATTATTTTATATCTGTAATTATTGGCAACTTAATCTGTTGCACTGCCTGTAGATAAATACCTCTCTTTGACTTGTTCAGTCAGTACTTGTCTCAACTGATGGCCTAATGAAATTCCAAGATAAAATGGTGCTTGATGCCCATGGCAGGGAGCTTGCTGTGGTGCAGTTTCTGTTATGGTCCCATTATAGACAAAAAAACCCCACCAAAGAAATAAATACCCTCCTACAATCTCTCGGCATTTAAAGAGGCAGCTCAAGTTCCATTTTCCGTATTTCATCCAAATCCATGTAGATTTCTCAAGCCTTCAGAGGCTGCAGTCATCTTCCCAAAAGGAAGAAGATGCACTTAATTAGTTGATGATATTCGGATGTCTCTAATAAACCATCCTGGTTCACTTCTGATTTTGTGTGTAACTGGGGATGTGTGACTCTATATTCTGTTTCTTTAAACATCTGCTATCTGTTCAGAAATAACAGAGACATTGATACTTTAACTAAGCCTTTGTCTTTCATTATTTCAGGGTTTATATGTGTGCATAGACCTCCTGGGAATTTCAGCCTTCTTAGAGCTTGATTATTATCTTCACACTCCTGTGTAAGAATCACTCATGCAATTCCATGCCTTCCCTGTCAAAGGCAAACCTCCTTGGAAATGTTCTCACCCTGATTCTGCTGACCTCTTTTTTTTTTTCTTTTTTTTTCTTTTTTTTTTTTTAAGGGAAGGCAGAAATGAAAGTTTTCCTTTGAAGGACTATACACACAATCATTTTTTAAATCTCTGCATCCTCTCAGCTGGCTCTCGAAATTGGAACTAAAGAGAAATCACAGAATGGTTTGGGTTAGAAGGGACCTTAAAGATCATCTCATTCCACCTCCCTGCCACGGGCAGGGACACCTTCCACCATCCCAGGGTGCTCCAAGCCCCAGTGTCCAGCCTGGCCTTGGGCACTTCCAGGGATCCAGGGGCAGCCACAGCTGCTCTGGGCACCCTGTGCCAGGGTCTGATCACCCTCACAGGGTAGAAATCTAAAATAATCTAAAATCAGTATTTTGCAAATGCTGTTCCTTCTACCCTGAGGTGCTGAGGGTTTGGGCAAGGCTCGTGTTACTCAGTGAACTTTAGCACTGGAGCAAACGAGCCCTTTCCTACTCAATTTAGTCAGTAAATCACTGACAGGAAAACTAAAGAGTCACTCCCAAATTCCTTGATTTATGTTCCAATCTGAGTTTCAAGTTGTATGTAGATACTGTGGTGTTAATGCTTCTGGTGACAGAATGCTTCTGTTAATGTTTCTGTCCCCAAAATGTGTGTGCATTTTTATGCAACCACACAAAAGGGCACACGTGCATGCACAAGCACATGCCAATGTAAGTGGAGTGTGTGCTGGCATCTAGAAAATGATGACAAATGATGCTAAAAATTGTTAGAACTTCATACTTTTCAGCACTAGGTAGGTCTGCTGAATTAGTAGAGGGTCTTTCCCCCCTTGAGTATTAAAGTATCACAATTTAAAGGTGTTTAGTTCAGCTTAATTTGTTGTGGGGATTGTGTCCGAGGTTTTTTTTCCTTTTTAATACCACTACTGATAAATATTCTCACTTGTCCATAGTGGTGGAAAGGAGAAAAATGTTAAGTGACTTAAGGGCAGTGTTATTTTTACTGTATCATCACAATTTCAGGAAATCTGTAGGTCTCAATGGCAAATTATAAACTCCAGTCTGCATCAGAGAGTCTATTTTAATGTACATCCCAGCATTTCATTCCAGAATATTTCAATGTGCATGCCAGGATTTGCCCTGGTGCTGGATCATTACAGAGTGTTTTGCCATCTCTGAGTCAGGGAAATCCTGACTACTTGGTGAAGAAACTAATCCAGATAGGAATTCAGGATTAAGGATTAGCTGAAATGTTCTGGGTTTTACAGAAAAAGAAAAAAAGTATTTCCAGTTTTTAGAGTATGAGGAAGATTTTTTTGATCATAGAACTCGCTATGTTAGGCTTCTGGAGGACCTTTTTTTCTCCTGCTGCTCTTATGTTAGCACTGATGGACGATTAGGAAAAGGAGCAAGGAGAGCAGAAGAGGCTGGGGGAGCTCAGTTTGGCATTCAGAACATGGGCAGCACCAGGAAAAGTCTTTGTCTTCAACACTTCCCCCTCCCCTACTTTCTGTGGAGGACAGTTGCTGATTTTTAAATTTTTTTTTTAAAGAATCTCCTGCTGAGATAATTTTTTTCCCCCCTCCCCTTGGTGCTAGGCATAAACTCTGCCTCTTTCTATCTTCAGCTTCCCATCTGTTAGCAGAAAGTGATGAGTCTGAGGAAAACTGCTCTGGAAAGTAGGGTAGCTTCCTTCAGGAGGAGGTGCTGGGGTGGCTTGACAGGTTCATTGTGACCATTTGCCTTCTTTGTCCTCGCTGCTAATAATCAGCAAATGGTGGCTGAGTTTTAACTCGTATTTGTCTTAACAAAGTATTTGTCTTTAATTCCCTTTTCCTGGGCTTAAAATAAATCGACTTTGTTGGGTTTTCTGTTGCATATGTATGATTCCTTGCTGAGTTTCCAAAGAGGAAAGAGGCTCATGGAGAGAAGTGTTGAGAAGGTGATTCATTCCCAAAACCCAGATTCCTTCTCCCGACTCGGTGCTTCTGAGTGGGGGTAGGAGAGGGGAAAATGCAAAGCAAGGGAGCTGAAGTGGCTAAGGAGGAGCTGCAGAGATTTGGCAGTAGCTCCCCCTGGAAACGTTCAGATCAAATTTCTCGGTGTGTCTCTGCATTCATCCCTTCCCCCCCCCCCACTTCAATAATTCCTGACTCCTTGGGCCAGTGTGAGTGGATTTGGCAGGTGGGGACAGAGCACAGAGAGCTCCTGCCAGCAGGGAGAGCAGATGACCAGGCTGAGGGGGAAGAAAGCCCTAAGAAAAAGGCTGATGATCCCTGCTGAATACCAAAAAGCTGCTGGGGAATAAGATCTCCTGAGATGTCACTAATTTGGGAAGAAAGCTCCATTTTAATCTTGCATACAATTAGACAGCAGAGAAGCGAGTGAGGCTTCATTAGCCCAGCCAGTCACAGAGGGGGTTTCTTGATTTCCTCCTCTCTCTGTTGTGTAACCATTCTCCATTCATGGCCTCTTCTCCGTGCCTTCTCATTACTGGCACCCCTGTCTGGCTGAGCTTTTAACTTGGCTTGACTTAATTTATTTGAACTCTTGCTGCTGTTGCAGCAGAGTGCAGAGCTGTGTGTCCTTAGGAGCAAGAGCCATGGAAGGTCTGTAGCTTTCCTAATAACCAGAAAATCTTGACAGTATTGGAAATCACAATTTCACTTGTTTTTTGCATTGAAAGCTTGGACCTTGTCTTGTATTCTCCTATATCTTTTCTTATTCCAGATCTTCTATTATCTTATCCATGGGGTCTAGAGTACACACTGGATTTAATTGCAAAAGCTTGTTTTCTGTACAAATTTGGATTGCTTTAATAATCCTAATAATTCTTTTATCTATCAGAAAGCAACTTTTTCTTCTTCTGTAGTTTCCACTTAATCTTTTTTGATAATAATGAAAAGAATGAAGCCTTGTTATTTTTTACTGTTTAACACAGATATCTTATAATTCTTTTGACAAACCTGATTTGATTTTGTTTTGTATTTAAAATTGTTTAACCTCAATATATGGCTTAATTAAAAAAACCCCAACAAAACAACAAACAAAACAAAAAACCCTCAAGATTTTATTTACGGATGAGTTAATTAAAGAAACAGAAAGCCATGTTTTCATACTCACATTTCTGACACACTGGCAGCAGCTGTGAATTATCCATGTTTGGTGTGTGCTTTCCTTGTTCTTTTGTTTACACCGTTATTTTCCTAGTGATGAGATGGAATTACCTGCATTTCTCTCATCTCCATTAAACAACCACCCAATTTCCTACTTACTGGTGTCTTTTGACATCCAAACATTTGCCAAATTGTATCATCTCATGGGATTTGCAGGTTTGTTCATGTAATGGAAATGTCTCTTGCTTGACAAGTTGTTTGTCTTTATGTTGTTCCATCCTCAATTTCCTAAACTCTCCTGATGCTTTGCTTTCCATATTCTGATTTATTGTTTTGTCATGGCATTTAATGAACATGGAAATGGTTGCCTGAAATACTTCTGAGTCTTCTATTCAACCTTTTTAGGGAATATAATCCTTCCTGGTGTTTGATCTTGCTTGAATTTTAATTCTATTTAGCAGTTCACTCCCAACAACTGTAAAGACATTGCAATGATTTTAAAGAAACTTTAGGCGTTTTGTAAAGACCTCTCTCTTGATTAACTTTCATGTACATTTAGCATTTGTAAAATACATCAGGTTTAGGAGGGTTTTGCAGTGGGGACCCTCCACTGTGACAAGTAATGGAGTTCAGCTACATCAGATGCTGATGCCTGGTGTTTAGAATAAGAAATACAGGAATTTTTTGAAGTGGTAATCAGTGCTTATTTGGACCTAAATACCTCCAGTATCCAGTATTGGGTTCCTAAGGATTACTGAAGACCACAGGTGTTTGAATTCCTAAATGAAAACGTGACTATGCTTCCCCTGGCTGCATTTATAGGAACATCCTCCAGCTCAGTTTCACCTCTGCAGTAATCCTCTGGTCCTTGTTATCTGCTTAGATAATTTAAAACTCTGATGTGCTGAGGTTTTCAGCTCCTTAAATGCTGTTCCACCATCAGCCTGCTCACCAGGAGACCTCTTAGGAGGACATCAGCTGCTCTGGCAGGAGCTACCCAAGGCTTTTCCTGTTTTTTATGGATGTCTGTGCCATGCTGAGTTTGGGCTCTAGCAGGTTTGTGAGACCCCCGGGATCATTTCCACTCAGGACCCTGAATACAGCCCTGGGGAAAAGCCTTGGGTTGTGCTGAGGTTGAACTGGGCACTCTGGAATAAATCCCTGGCTCTGGCTGGCAGCTCTGCCCTGGGTTCCTTTCTGCACTGGCACAGCTCACACCTTGCTATCAGTCACAAACCTGATTTACACCACTTCTAGGCTTGCTTTACATCTTTTTACTTTGTGCTTTATTCCTCATCCTATTCCCAGTGCTAGAGAGTACAAAAGATTTGGTTTTTATCAGGCATCAGGACTTCACACTAAATCTAGTTTGAGGTCTTTAAATACATTTTGATATGTTGTTTAAAACAGTCTTCTGGAAGTGGAATATTCACCTACCATACAGGCTTGGGGGTCATGTGAGGTTCTTGCTGCCTTTTGTTATGTTTTTTGTAATTCTGCTGCAACTTTGTCACCTATGTCCCAAAGCCAACTCGCAACAACCCTGTGTTCCACTTACATAAACTTCATTTTTATATTTAATGAAACTTGACTTCCTGCCCAGAGATGAATCTTTGATGCACTCCGACCTGCCTGCCTTTCTACTACCTGTGTCTGTAAAATCATTGTTTAATAGTAGGAAATAAAAAAGAAAATCCTTGTTGAGAATGTTTGCTCAATGAGCAGGGAAATCACTTTTGACAGCTAGAATATGCATTGGACCTTTAAGGCAAACAAGCAAAAAAAAAAGATAAATCTATACAGAAGGGCTTTTCCTTTCTTCCCTGTACTGTAAGGAAGGTTGATGGGGGAAAGTACAGCTGAAAAATACAATTAGATGGCAAGATGCTTTATGTGGCCTAAAGCACATGTAAGATTTACTCATAAGAAATAGTCAATTTAATTATGTTTATAGAAAGCCAGGCATGGGAGAGATAATGAATCCATACAGCAGCCAGAAGAAATTTCTGTGTCTAATCCCGAGTGGTAATTGGTTTCCTTTTCCTAAATGGCCACTGTGAGTTACTATTTTATTCTGCAACTTTCTCTTATTCACAGGGTTCAGAATTAGGAGCCCTGCAGGCTCCAAATCCCATTCTCAGGGCTTGTTTTTTTCCCCTTTGTTCCTTTCCTTCCTCCTGTCCCCTTGTGCTTACCTCTTTGCAGCTCTGTCCTGGCCAGGTAGTCTGGCCAAAATAGCTGCAGCCATCTGGAGCAGCCACTGGGAACCTCTCGGTGACTTCCTCTCATTGCAAATGTCAGCTTGAATCTTCTCTCCTTTGCTCGCTGCTCCTTAATTTTCTTCTAGTTTTGCTATTCATTATTCAGCAAGGTGACTGTGGTGTTTGATTGTGGGCATGTAGAGGGTGCAGGAAAAATGCTGTGCAGGGGAGAGCTCTGCTTTTCCCCCCTCTGTGTTGGCCATTATCCTAATCCACATCAGGGTCTGCTTGCCACTGATATGTCATCTCTGCTGTGAGAACCATCATGATGTGCTGCAATTGTGTTTAGATTCAGAAATGTCTGAGTTTTCTTTTAAAAGATACTGAGAAAATAAAATTCAGACAAGCCATTATTTTTCAATTAAGATAATTTTTTTCGTATCGCTCCCAACACATTTTTGTGTTTTCAGATGTTTGGTGAATTGCTTTATTTCCTGAGAAGCAAACCAAGCCTTGCTTTCCTTCCATTATGGTTATTCCTGCCACTTGCAGTTAGATGGGAATGTTTTGTCAATTTTGTTCTGGTTTTAAATCAGCTATGCTTATATTTGTACAATTGTTTGAAATCATTCTCTAGGACCTTGATAAGGGAAAATTAGGGGCACATTAAAAACAATCCTTGCATTAAGTTTGTTTAACAGTGATTTTAAGACAGTCTTCTGAATAAAATTCTGAATGTTTTGGGTTGCTCTTCAGGTGAGTGTTAGGGTTAGGACAGAGCCTGGCTCATGGTTCTGTGTGGTCAGAGCTGCCAGCATGGGGCTGTTGGGCTGTGCTTGGCTGAGCAGGGTTTAAGGAGTGAGGACTAATTCCACACAGCTCTGCCAGCAAAGCTGAGCCCAAGGTTCCTTGGGGGCAGCAGTGAAAGAGGACTCTACTCTTTGGTTGCTTTAATGGTCTGAAGAGCAAAGTGGCTTTTATTACTAGACCTGTTTTCCTGAGCATTTGCATAATCTTTAAGTCAGGAATTAATGATGCATCGTGTCCTTTGGAAATTCTCGTTTTGTTGAAAATTGAGGAGTAATGTGCTTGCCTCCTCATCTTCCTTTTAGGTCTTTGTCCTGACCTTTTGAGTACTCTGCACTTTGGCAGCATTCACACAATCCATCCAAGGCCTCAGACTGTAGCTGTAGCTGTCATTTTCCAGGAAGAATTTTCAGGGTGCAATGCAGATCCATCATTTACAAAGGGCTGTTTCCATTCCAGCTTTCACTCTTATGTGAAATCTATCTTCTCTGGGTCCAAACTTTGAGAGCAGAATGGAGTTAGGGACAAAAAGTGGTGATGAAAGAAGGTTACTTAGCGAACAGAATTTTTGTTCCTTGGGCAAACCTTGGCACTGAGCTGTTCCTGCTGAAGAGGGGAGTTTATAGAATCACAGAATGCTTGAATGGGGCAGGGACACCTTCCACCATCCCAGGGTGCTCCAAGCCCCATCCAACCTGACCTTGGACACTTCCAGGGATCCAGGGGCAGCCACAGCTCCTCTGGGCACCCTGTGCCAGGGCCTCCCCACCCTCACAGGGAATAATTTCAATTTCATTTCAGTTTTCTCTGCTACTCAAATGGCTGCTTGGTGTCTGGGTACCTTCACCAGAGAAGAATTTCTTCGTGACCTTTCCTGTCTTTTCTTTTCAGTATAAATCCTTTGCAGAGAAATGTAGGCCTGACAACTTCCAGTCAAAACCTCCTCTGTAAAAAAAAAAAAAAGGGGTTGCTTCAAGAATTAGGAGCAAGTCCTTGAACTGCTTTTGGAATTGCCTGTGAGAGACTCAATATCCCCTTGCTGTGTGACAGGGATGGACGCCTTGGAGAAGGCAGGGAGTCACAATTTGTACCATCTTTTCTTTTCTTTTGTACCATCTAAATCTTTTCCTCCTGCAACAAGGTCAGGAGGGTTATTTTTTCATATGCCCCATTATTAGATTTCTTCACTTCATTTATAGGAAACCCTTGAGGAATTAAGCAGATGAGGAAATCCTGCAGGATATGGAAGCTTGTGTTTTTTTTAATTTTAGGTGCTAATTTTAAAGGAATAGACATTTGGGCAAGTATTATTACTTGTACAGAGACTCTTCCAAGTATTAGAAATCTGGAACTGAAACTGTTTCGGAGGCAAATAAAATTTACTTTTTTTTTTTTTTTTTTTTCCTAAGCCAGGTTGAATTAATTGGAAAGAAATGAACCCGTTATTTCTGGCTGATTCAGATGTGCTTAGGAAGGCGACTTTGAAGGTTGATAATTCTGAGAGGGGAATAGGATGGCATTTTGCATGAAATATCTGAATTATTATTGGTGATTACAATATCCAAGTCAGGCTGATGAGCTTTGTGCAAGGCCATCACTCAGCAATCTGCAGCAGCTCACTGAGCAGTCTGTGCTTTATTGGTGACTTTGGATAATCGTGTGAGGGAAAGAAGGGCTGCAGAGCACACAGAAATGGCTGTAAAGAGGGAGGAGACAATGGAAACTGCCTTGGTCACAGTGAAGCTTTGCAGAGAACCTTTTAACGTCCACATCTATCACATTTATTTGTACACTGCTGGTGCTGCAGTGTCCAGGGTGTGCTGCTTTAGACACTCAGGGTGACAAAGTCTGGGGAAGCTCGACAGCCATGGTGACTCTCTGTAGTCCTGGTTTCATGTCTAAGGTGTTTTGGTTTTCTGAAATTCTTTTCCCAGGGAATTTTCCGTAAACAGGAGAAGTGTTTTTGTAAAGTGTACCTATGTTAGTCCTTCCTTTCCCTAAGAGGGACTTCGTCTTGATGTCCTTCTGGTCTGACCAATGTGGTTGAAGAGGTTTGTTTTTCTTTCACGAATCAGTTTGGTCTGTGTGAAATAGTATAAAAGGGAGACACATCCCAAAAATAAAGGAGTCATTTTCAGCCTTCTGAAGCTCGGAGTCTGTGTCGTTGTGGTGTAAAACAGCATCAACTCTGGACTAACTCTGTGAGGATGAGTGAGCTCTTGGCTCATTGGGAGGATGCTGCTGCTCAGGGCTGGGAGAGTGCCCTGCTTTTCCAGGGAAATGGTGTCAAACACTTCCTGCAGTCCACAGAGCAAATCAGCTCGTGTGGGACTCCCTCCTCCAAGTGGCCTTTTCAGTTCACTTGATAGGAGTTGGAGGGAGGCGAGGAGTTTTGAACTTGGTGCCTGCTGGTTCTCAAATATCTATGGAGAGTCTGTCCTCTTTCTTTAGCTGCTCTGGGTGCTGGTGAGGGATTTATCTGTGTTTATTCTTACGTATTTGCTAGATAAGAAGCAGAAAGCGTTGCATCTGATATTTTCAAATCAGAGAGCAAAGAGTAAATATTTAATGTCATAAACAAGTATAAATACTGAATATAATGGGTTTGGATTGTTCCTTATGGTTTTTTGACTGCAGTTACTCAGACGCCCTCCTGGAAGGTTTCATTATGGATGGTGCTGCAGGATGGGGCTGCTCCTTCCCAGCAGAATAATCCATATTTAATGTGTCACTTCTGAAATGATAATGTACATGTATAGCTGCTGACAAATGTACCTCTTTTGTTTCCTAGAGTAACAAGCTGTTACACTGGTTTCATATTTATCCTCTCGATCTCTGAAAATAGTGAAAAATACTCCTGCAATCTAATTTACCTGTGTAGAAGACAATGCTGAGAGCACCTGTCTTTCTCCCACTACTGAACACTTGCTGGGAGGGTTTGTGCATCAGTTTTTCCCCCTGAAGAGTTTTCTCTCTTTTACTTTCCTCTCAGCATCTCTGCCTCCCAAAAGAGGAGTGTCACTCTGCCCTGAGTAGTGTGGGTGTGCCTTTGTGCTTCCCCCAGTTCACATCTCCAAGAATATTCCTGACACCGAGCCATTGTCTTATTTTCCCACCTGCTCTTTCCTTAATTGCCATAAATTCCAGAATTACACCAGCACAAGGCTGGGTTAGCACCTCAGGGCAGGGATTTAAACACCAGCATGTGCAGGTGCTGTTCTGGGATTTACCTGTCCAAGCAGGGAAGTGCCTGGAAGGGACCTTAAAGCTCATCCAGTGCCATCCCTCCCATGGCAGGGACACCTTCCACCATCCCAGGGTGCTCCAAACCCTGCCCAACGTGGCCTTGGACACTTCCAGGGATCCAGGGGCAGCCACAGCTCCCCATCAAACCAGCCCAGCTGACTCCTGCCTGCTGTGGTGGTTTTGTTTCTCCACCAGAAGTAATTCCCAGCTATCACAGGACTGGGAGACTCATAACAGGCCTGTGTTGGTCTCTCCTTTGATGCAGTGAGAAGTGTTAAACTCACAGAGTTTGGGGAGTTTCCTTGGGTGAGTCTCCCCTCTTAATGCTCGTGCACAGAAATTCCTGCATTTTAATATTTTTAGCATTATTAAGTATCAGTTCTGCCTTGGTCCTGCTGAGCATGAAGGCTAATCCAGATCCCAAAAGCCAAGAAAAAAAATTGACATTTACAACAGAATCTTCTACGTGGATTGTTTGTTTCATCCAAGCATGGAGCTGGATTAAAAATTGCTTAAAAATCCTGTTGCAGCTGGATTCTCAAATAATGCTTTGGTTATTGACAGGGTCTCGGGTGCTCAAACAATGCCTGGGGACAGGTGCCCCTGCTGCTTGATGGGCTTCTTAAAATCTCTTAAAATTGCAAGTTTGCATAAAGAATTTAAGTGCACTGGCAGCAATTAATGGGTCTGTCTTACACATCTTTGTGTGAGGTAGAGGCCAAATCCCAACCTCCCTCCTCTTTTCTTGGGCTTTTGGCATCCATTAGGAGCTCAGAAACACTTTGTTTCTTTGGTCTTTATCATTTTTCTCTCAAATAGTTTTCCTCCAGGACTTTACTTCCATTATTTCCATATATATTTGAAATTTTTGCCTTCCAGCTGAAATTTTTATGGTCCCTAAATCAAAATGGCCCCATTATAAACTTACAGCCAGTTTGGTAATGTAACAACTTAATATTGTTATATAAACATGTTTTTTTACAAGAAAATTTGTTTTGAGTGAAACCATATGCACATGTTAATGAGAAATATTTTTCTCACTTCTTTTTTTGCCGTTCTTTGTATTTGTCTCAATACTTATTAATAGCATCCTTCTGAAACTTCTCTGATGAGACCATACATCAAATTTTTTTTTTTAAGCTGTAACTGGAGTACAATTTTAAATGTCTTGGATGTGATTCCAAACAGAGCTGTAAAATAACATGTATTCCCTGATTGATTATATAGCTATAATTATACTTAGGGACTGATATTATATAAACCACTGGATCAAAGCTCCCTCAATAGATAAACCATCATTCCCTGTTTTATGTGTAAATCAATCCATAAGGGCTTTTACTTCTCACTGTGGAGCTTCTGCTGGGGAACTCAATAGAATGATCTTTGAGTTCACATTGTGTTCTTTGGAGAGGTTGCAGCACTCATTTGGACTCTTTCCCACCTTTTTCCTACTGTGAAGCAGTTGCAATACTTTTGGGGAGGTTGGAGTTGTGAATTTTGACAGGTTTGAGGTAACCTCCATTACTTTCCAACACGGCATTGCATTTTGTTTATCCTGTAAATTGTGTCTCCGACGAAGATCTGCTTGGCAAGCGATGCTTCCTGGAGCTTGGTGTCTCACACCTCAATTCTCTGGGAAATTTAGTGCAGATGATTGTTTAGCTGTCAGCACTGGTTGTCCACTTGATTTAAAAAATATTGCTCCATCATCAAGAGGTTTTTGTCCAACCTACAGGCTGTGGATTGTGGATTAGGAATGGTTTGGGTCAGGAGGGACCATAAAGGTCCTCCAACTCCACTCTGCCATGGGCAGGGACACCTTCCACCATCCCAGGGTGCTCCAAACCCCATCCAACCTGGCCTTGGACACTTCCAGGGTCCAGAGGCAGCCACAGCTCCTCTGGGCACCCTGTGCCAGGGCCTCTGCACCCTCATACCAGGAATTCCCTCCCAATATCCAATTTAACTTTGCCCTCCATCAGTTTGAAGCCGTTCCTCCTTGTCCCCAGTCCCTTTCCAGCTCTCCTGGAGCCTCTTTAGGCCCTGGAGGGGGTCTGAGCTCTCACTGGAGCCTTCTCCAGGCTGTCTCCATAGGAGAGGTGACAAATATTTGACTTTTTTTTGCTCTGTGTGGTTGTGTGAAAATAGAAGGGATGTTGTCCCATGTAAGGGCATGTTTTATTTCACTGTTTCATCCCAGCCTCACTTCTCTGGGGAGGGGAATCAACTCAGAGCTCCCCTACTTGAGCAGTGATTTTGGAGTTCCTTTTTTCAGGTGTTTATTGTATTGTGGGGACTTGTGTTGAAATCCATCTCCTGCCTTAATGCCCAGTTGCAGCTGGAAGGGTCTTTTCCCTCTTCTCCATGGCTGCCCCTCCTCACCTGACAGGAGGAATGTTGCCCCTTCCCTTGCCCCTGCTGCTATTCCCTTTTCATTTCACATTCCCTGGGGAGCTCTCTGGTGTCCACTGCAGGGAGAGCTGAGCTCTGGCTCCCATATTTTCACCATATTTTTCTGAAAAGCAAAGGCCTTCTGTATTATCTCATAGTGGCTTAGTTTTCATATGACTCCCTTGGTGGGAGGCAGTTTGGAAAGCCTACAAATACCTATTGGATTTTAATAGATGCAAATATATGGATTTTCCCTCATCCATGTGCATGTAGCAAGTTGTGAGCCATGACTTCCCTTTACCAAAAAAGGAAAACTTTCCTCCTTTTTTTTATTAATAAAATATATTTATCTATAGGTTTATCACTAGGTACAATAATTTCTTTTTATTTTCCTGTTGTAGGTGCCAGGATTGCTCATCTGTATTACTCCTATATCTGCTATAAACTTAAAAAAAGAGAAAATAATGACCCTCCCACCTCTCTTGGCTGCTCCAGTTGTCCCCACTGGATAAATATTCCCTTTCTCCTGCTCAGTGGCAGCTGCTGCCTCTGTACAGCAGATTCTTCTAGACCAAGTTTGCTCATTGCACATTACACACAAATTTATTTTCATAAAATCATTACTGAAACCCAAAATGTGGTGTGGCCTCAAGCTTTAAAACTCCAGTTTTCCTGTGTTTAATCTTTTGGATTTTATACTTTTGATACCTAACAGATTTATTTTTCCCAAGTCCTCCTCCTCCTCCCGTATTTCTTTTTAATCCTGCTTTTCCATGCAATCCTTTGCAATTCCCCCCCCCAAGCTTTTGCCCAGATGGAGAGTTTTATGTGTTCTTAGCTGTCAGGTTTTGTTGTGCAGGGTTTTTAGCAGCAAGGTCAGTCCATGGGAAGTTCTGTTATCCCTAATGAAGGATAGGTGGCACTCTTGTTATTTTTGTTTGGTTCCTGAAATAACAGGTGTATGTACTCTCTCAGACTTCTTTTTGTAGAGTAAGTGCTTTAGAGAGTGTTCTTGAACATGAAGAGAATTTGATTTTATTATTTTTTTAAATGTGAACATGCATTTCAGTTGCATGAGTCTGTGGCTGGATCACAGCACTCTCTAGGAAGAGAAAATATTATTTTCATGAACACCTTAAGGGAAGAGTGCTCACTTACATGGCACTGCCTCATTTTACATGTACAATTTTTGATTTTTTTTTTCTATTTTCTTATTATTTCATAAGGGAAAGAAGAAAGCCAACAAAGCCTTTAGTGTAATTTAAACTCCAGTTATTAATACCTTTATACTTTGTATTTTCTTGTTAGTTTTGGATTTGAAGCACAGGCTTAAGCAGGCTTGGTAATCCTAGCACTGCATGTTAGCAAGTCCTAAATAGTCCAGAGAGCCTCCATTCCCTAGAGCAGGGGAGTAAATCTATCTTGCCCTAATTCTATCAATTCATTGTAAAATTGGATAAGTTGTGAATTTGAGTGTTTTCTCTTCTGCTCTAAAAGTCTGAAACAGGACATGCTGGTAGAGGTATGATGTGCTTTAAAGGAAGATTGGGGTTTTGAAGTCCAGCTCCCTGGGATGTTTTTCCTCCTTAGGAACATGGTTCCGTGTAGGTGTTTTAACCTCAATGCTTGGCCACTGCAAATCAGATCAGTGTCACTGATTGTCTCCTGGGCTGGCAGAGGCCAAACACTCTGGTGACCTCAGCCCTGTGTCTCCTGATCCACTCCTCAATCCATTGATTTTGTTCCAGCTCTTCCCAGAGAGAGAGAAAGGAGCTCCTGCCCTGTAGTTGAAAGGATGAGCAGAGATTAGAAAAGTTTCCATCCTGCCTCTGTCCAGGAGTGTGAATCTCTTCCACATGAACATGTAAATACTCAGTTTTTTGCGGTGTGTTCTGGCCGCGCCAACATCTCTGTGATGGGATCAGGTTTCTCCAGGGTCACAGACTTTTTTCCAGGGAATTGCTCAGCTGAAGCCCTCCAAGCAAAGCCATTCCTAAGCTCTGGATCTCCAGTAAAGCTGCTTTGGTTGTGTGGTGGTTCAAATTGAAAGTTTAATAGGTAATATGGAAAGAAAAGAAGATGTTGATTCCAGACCAAAACAACCCAAAACACTTGTGTGGATTTTGTTGGACATTTCAGAATAGGTGTTACTCCCTCGGCATGGCATGATGTGCTTTGTGGGTTTTAATATATTTTTTCAAGCTTAAATTTTAGTTAACTACAGTTCAGATTTCTGGACTTGTCTCCATGCTGGGATGGTATGAACTTAGATGAAAGCAAATCTCTCTTGAAAGAGTTTCCAATCTAATTTAGTCTTTAGGTATCTTAGCTTTAAAATATTTAGTTAGTATATACTCACTGGGGAAAGAGTACTTGATTTTAATTTTCATGATGATTGGATTACGGAATTAAAAGTTGATTGAACAAGTTATTTTGTTTTATTGGTTGAAGGAACATAACTTGGCAGTTTATTTTGCAGTTTATATTTTTGGTGCCATCTCATGTAACAGAGGCTTGTGTATTACTCATCCTTCCCTTCTCCTGCAAAGTATTTTGGACTTTTTTATTTCTCTTTTAAATTTCAATACCCTGGAGTGTTTGAATTGAAGAGTCTCAAATAAAAAAATCTATTTTGGGGCAGGAAGTTTTCTTGATGTTTTGGATAACATTTACTTCTACTTTCTAATGCCAAATCATCTTTCAAGCTGATGCCATTAAGGCAGAGAATTTTGTGGTTTGTATAATAATACAAGTCCCAAATGGTGGCAGTTATTGAAGTTAACACTTTTTGCCCAACTGTGGGAGTACCAGCATCTTTGAGAGATTCCAATTTTGGTTCTTATTTATGCTTGACATTTAATGTGCTTGACATTCTGATTATTTTACACCTACCTAATTTCTTCTAGCTCCAGGGATAATGACAATATTTTAAGCATCTGTGAAGTGTAGCTGTGTGTTATGGAGCAGGTGCAATGCTACAAATGGAATGAAAAAGTCCCTAAACTATTTCTGGATTCATTGTATTTTTTTGTGTTGCATATCTCAGGGTCAGATAGAATTTCTTACAGCTTGGTCAGGTTAACAGTATTAGCTTTACTAATATTAGCTTACTAATATTTTATATCCTGTTATTCAGTCATATATCTATCTGTGTGTTTTTAGGTGTAAATAAATCACATAATGTGAACTGGGTGCTCACATTGTGTCCTTTGTGATCTAGGGGCGAGGCATTAGAGAGAGAGTTTTCCAAGTTTTTACTGGACATTTATCTCTTCCCTAAATTTTGAATGAAAATGGGCTATAAAATAACATATTATAAAATTCAGCCCTTTAAACTGAGCTCATGTGTCCATGGCACACCTTTAGTGTAGAACTTCCAACTGCCCTGTGTCTTGATTTATAGATAATTGGGATATAACCTGAGAAATGAGAATATATGGGAAAAAATTTACCCAAATGACTGTAAGTACACTGTGTAAAGTCTTTACTTTTCCTTTGCAAAGTAATTTTATTAATCTTTTTGGGTTGTATTCCCATTTATTATGTGGTTCCCTGCAGTCATGTCGGGTTTTAGGCTCTTTTGAAAAGGTTAAACTGGTTATCAGGGAAAGAGGGAGCAGGATGAAAACAGTGGGAAAGCCAGGGTCTTCAAAGAAGTGCAGCTGGTGGCCACAATTTCCTTTTCCATGTACTGGAAATCTCGTGTTGCATTTGGCTATTGACTACATGAAGAGTGATGGAGAAAAGTTAAAATACTTTGTTTTACAGACCCGTGTGAGTACGTGTTAAATACTCACCCAAGTCCTCCCAAAATCTCTGTGGTCCAGCAAGGGGTGCTTGAAGCAGCCCTGCCTGAATGGGTTATAGGAAGAGTTTTAAAAATTCCTTTATTTTGCAATCTTGCCACCTGGTGGTATGGCCTGATAATAAATATTCGGTTAGAAACTTGTTCTAAAAGTTGTATTTTCTTTGGTAGACAAAGTCTTGAGGCTGGAATTTCAGGCTGGATCCTACACGGGTTCCTGTTTGTAGCAGGCAGGTTCAGTGTGTTCTTCCTTCCCTGTCAGTGCCCTGTGTAGGGCCAGTGCAGGACTGTGCATTAAATATCACATGGTCCCATCAGATGGTGGCTTTGGCTGGAAGGGACCTTAAAGATCATCCCACTGCCCCTCAGCCATGGGCAGGGACACCTTCCACCGTCCCAGGCTGCTCCAAGCCCCAGTGTCCAACCTGGCCTTGGGCACTGCCAGGGATCCAGGGGCAGCCACAGCTGCTCTGGGCACCTGTGCCAGGGCCTGCCCACCCTCACAGGGAGGGGTTTTTTTCCTAATATCCCATCCATCCCTGCCCTCTGGCAGTGGGAAGCCATTCCCTGTGTCCTGTCACTCCAGGCTCCTGTAGAGTCTCTCTCCATCTTTCCTGCAGCTCATTCAGGCACTGGAAGGCTACAATTCAATCACTCCAAAGTTTCTCTTTTCCAGGCTGAGTAATCCCAGCTGTCCTAGCCTTTCCTCCCAGCAGAGCTGCTCCATCCCTCTGATTATCCTGGAGCCTCCTCTGGACTCTCTCCAGCAGCTCCAGGTGCTCCCTGAGGTGGGGCAGCCCTGCAGGTGGGGTCTCACCTGGGCAGAGAGGCAGAATCCCCCTCCCCTGCTCCCCATGTTGGGGCAGGGGGATTTGGGGTCCCAGCACATGGCCAGGGCATGTCCAGCCCCTCATCCACCAGCACCTCCAAGTTGTTCTCCCCAGGGCTGCTCCATCTTTTCATCCCCAGCTCCTACTGATCTCTACAGATATGAGGGGAGAGAAATTCAGGAGATACTGTGTGGTCCTGGAACATCGTGTTGTGCATTAACCTTCACAAGATATTTGGAACATATCAAAATTTCAATATATTTGAAATTTCAAATTTTCAGAAATTTGAAGCCATTACAAAGCAATGGTGTCCATGTCCTGGAAGTCCCAGATAAATTATACAAACTGAACTGACCTAAGTTACAGTTAAGAATATTTAAGGGATGTTGCTGTACCTGAAACAAGTCCTACAAATGTCAGCAATCTGGAACTTGAATGTGTTTGGATAGTTTAAATGTCCGTTTGGGCACGAGGTGGAGAGTGAATAAAGCCCATGATGTGCAAAATCTGGCAGAGCTCACACTTAGTGGCAGGAGCTTGGGGAAGCTCACTCCTTTATGCTAATCCAAGATGAAGCAGATGTGGTCTTACTGGTGTCTGCAGGGAAATCCTCATTTATAATGAAAGATGTTTTCACATGGTGCTCAAAGGGCCTTAAACAATCCAGTTTCAGCAAGCTGAATCCAAACATGATTTACTGAGGGCTGTGATGAATTGATCATTAGCTGGAGCTCACAAGTCAGAAGTGGATGTTTGCTTTCCCAGGAGTGTCCCCTCTGGCTCTGCCATATGCTGTGCTTTGACACGAGAGGATCCGAGTGGAATTCTGTGCCTTGGGTCAAAAATGGCATCATCCTGGAGCACAGCAGCTCCTTTTAATGCCAGAACATGACAAATGGATTTCTTTTTGTCTGTCCTTACGGTGTGATAGGGATGTGTCCCCACATGGAGCACTTGCAGCGTGTCCAAGGCGGGCCTCTCCTGCTGCCTGTCATCCTCCTGAGCATCTCTGATAAAAGCAGCCAGAATTTCACTTATTCACCCTGACATGGCTCTGCTGACCTCAAAAACCTCTCAATTGTTTCCTTCCAAGTTCTTATGTCGTGCAAGGAGAACCAGGGGAATGTTTCCCCCTCTGCTTCTGCTCTCTGCTGGCCTTTCCCTCTCAGGCACAACACACACGGAGTTTTCAGTCTCCAATAATTAGATTAAAGATCACATTTATTTACAAATATGAGAGGCCAGAGGGCTACAGCTCTGATAAATGGGTAAGAAGAGATATCATTGGGACTGAGGCCTGTGTTTTCAAGCTTTTAATTCACATCTTTGGTCACAGAGTTGGAACATTTTAATCACTTTATTTTACTGCAAAATGTCCCTAACTATTTATGACACTGGATGTTTGCTCTTGGATCTGTTTCTCCTGTGGGGTATCCTTTAGATCAATCCTTGTTTGTTCTATTAATTTGCTTAATTCTCTGGGGTTTGTCAAGTCTAATTATCTTCTTTCTTTCTTCCAGTTTTGAAATCAAGATTGATTAGCCAACACGAGGAGACCCAGCTGGTTATGTGACTCAGAACCCTGTTTATGAAGCACTCGCTCCTTTTTACAAGACAACTGTAAGTTGTTTCTTTTTCTCTTTCTCCCTCAAATTAAAAAAAAAAATCTACTGTTGTAGCTTCACAGAAATTCTGTAAAATTCTTGAGGAATTCACTTTTATTGGTAAAGACAATCTTGAATTTTGGCTTGGTGATGCCAGCCAAGGACACACAAGTGCTCTGTTCACTTTACCACAATACCACCAGAGACTTTTTCCACAGTGATGGTTTTATATTGTTTAAGGAGAGATTCCCATGGTTAGGAAGATCAATCTGCTGTTTCTTTATGTTGTGTTGTGTGAAATGCGGGATCAGGGGATGTGACAATCCTGTTTTGGAGGGCACTGCTGCTGGGCTGTGTGAGGAGATGCTGAATCCCAGCACAGAAGTTGGAGGAGTTGGGACCTCTGCAAACAGCTATCTCTGGCAGAATTCTGCATTCTCCCACAGCCCCCCAGACCCTGGGATTTTGAATTAAATAATGCTTCCTCTGCACTTGATTTAGACAGGGTTTTTTTTCCACAATTATAAATTTGTTCTTCATAAGGCAAACCCTCAATTTTCCTCACAAACTAGAATTTCTCAGGTAAAGTATTGGTTATAGTCTGGAACACAAATGTGAGGATGCAGAAATGAAAGTTCCAGCAGTAATAGTGCATGGCTTAATTATTATTTTTGATCTATGCCATGAACGATGGTTTTATAAGCTCAACTTAATAAAATTATTAGATCCAGGTGGAGTGCTGATACGTTTGTCATCGTGTTTGATGTGGTGTGAATCTTATTTATCCTTTTTCACTTGTGTGAAAACGCTCTGCCTTAGCGGTGATGAGACTTTAATTGCTGTAACCAGGTGGTGGGGGGTTTAATTATTGAATTGTGGAAGCCATACATTTACAGGATGTTCCATTCAGATGAGCAGGAACCCAGCCAGTGCTATTAGGTATGGGGCAGCACCACATTATCTCAAGCTTTTCTTTAGTTATAACTGCACTGAAAGCCAGGCAGGCTGGGCTGGCTGAACTTCATAATCTTGTTAAAATGGCATTGCCCAGCTGCCACTGATTGTATAAAAATTCCATTATTTTGTGAGTGGAAGGAACAAGCTGGTATTTATTCTAAATTTTCTCTTGAATAGCAAGTGATTCTAGTAACTTGCAAGTGGTGATACAGTGCATGTACAATATCTATTTTTGTTTGTTACCTCTCTTGTTGCTGAAAGGAGGGAAAGGAGGTATAATATTCAAGCTATTAGAGAAAAAAGGGAAAGTAGAACTCACTACCAAGTCAGTTTTGGGCTTATGAAATAGTAGAACCAATAAAGAAAAATTAGTAAGTATTAACAGTGAAATAGTTTTGTAGAGTGAAGTGTAAGCTTAGAATTGATTTTTGTGATTGCAAGATGTCTGAGCAAATTTGCTTTATGACAACAAGAAATATATTCCAAAAATATTGAGATCAGTTAGGAAGTTATTAGGGAAGAGAGAAAATCACACTCTTTTCAACAAGCAAACAACAAGGGAAACAGAAAGATAACAAGGGCACCCTGTTGCTTTGGGTGTCTGTTCACAGAACTCTCCTTCTCCCATGGTGTGTGTGGAACAGACTTAAAGCTCAATGGGAGAAGCAGAAGGAAATGAAGAACTCAGATTTAAAAGCTTTGCTGGTTTTCTGTGGGTGATGACGGGAGCTCTCCATAGATTAGAGCTTAAAGTTCTGTGTAGCTGCCATGCAGAAAACTGCACAGGCTTGTTTTAGATTAATTTTTCTGTATTGTGTATTGAAAAACCTGAAATGGCAACTGTTGCTTTTAGGAGGTTTATAAAAATAATTACATTGTACAAAGTGGGGCTTGCACAACTTTAATTCCTTCAAAATATTATGTAATGCAAATGTGGAGAGGAATTACTCAAAGGTTTTCTTGTTTTCCACTGGTAATTTCCAGATGGATTTCCACTCAGGTGATGAGTGCACCTGTAGTTCTCACCTCCATGTAAATGTTTGCTGGGCTCTTTTAGCTAAAACTAACCCAACATGTATCAAAATGTTCTAGTAGGGGTCTATATTTTTTTTTTTCAGTATGGAGCAGAATGAAAACATGGTCATAATGACTGTGTGGGCAACTGTACCATCAAGTATTTCAGAGTGCTCAGCATCACTTCTCCCTGACAGCAGCAGTTTGTCACTGGTGCTTTAATGAAGGTTTTAATAGGTGCCACAAAATATGCAGACCAAATATTGTGCTTGTCTTTCAAAGTACTACAGATTTGAGCTTCATAGCTTCATTTCCCCCCAAATTCTTAAAACAAGTAGTCTGTAATCTATTTGTCAGACATTTAAATGTCTGTAAGAGACTGAAAAGCGAAGACAGACTTACTAGAGAGGGAACTTTCTTAGTCATTCAGCTATTAAAAAAAGAAAAGCCTCCCGAGGTTTTTGTCCTTTTCTTTTTCTTTCTTGCAGAGAAATAAGCAGAGTTTGAAATACTGTAATTTTCTCTATTTCTCAGTATAATAGTTTCAATTCCTGTTGTGGAAGGCAAGCTGCCAGGCACAACCACACAACTCAGTGAGCTTGTAGAGATAAAAAATGTGTAACCCCCCCAAAACAAACCTTCCTATAGCCTTCAGCTTCTCCCATCCCATTGCAGGATAAAAATGGGCTGAATCCCTGGATTCCTCTGTTTTAACTTCCCTCCCAAGCAGAGCTGAGGCTGCACACGTGGAAGGTGTTGCTGTTTTTGCACTGATGAACACCAAGCACCTGCTGTGGTCAGACCTTGGCAGGAGCTTTAGACAAGAACCAGGAGGTCCTACTGCTGTGGGAATGCTCTGGGAATGTGTCTGCTGAGCCCAGGAGCCCACAAGGATTATTTTTTTTTTCTCCAAGGCAGCTGCAGGTGTTGTCTTTTCCTAAAGATGTTCCCGTGTGAAGTCCTACTTGGTTTTGTTTTGTCATCCCCGTGATTTATTGGAGTTATTAAGGAGCTACTTTGGGCTGTGCTGTTATTTCTGTGCTGCTCAGCACTGAAATGCCAGCTGGAACTGCGGATGGAAAGCTGGAGAAATGGTTTTATCTCGTGTAGCTGCACCTGTTTTCCCCTCCTGGCCTGTAAATTCAGGGCACTGAATTTGAAGCCACTGGAACTTTGGGCTTTTCCAGTAGTCAGAGAAGCTTTGGCAAACAGCTTTTATCACTTCTGCCACCTCCACTGGAGGCAAACAGCAGAGCTTGGGGTTCCAGGTCTCATTTTCCTGCAATTCCCAGCACAAATCATCCATCAGCTCATCCCAAACAACGAGAGATGTCAGCAAAATCTGGTTTGCAGGTGTGATGTTGATGCCTTGGGAAGGCTGACCTGAAACAAAGACTGTTTCTCTGCACAGAGCTGGAGAATAAAGTAGATATTTATTGAAAGGCCTTTAGGATACACCTTGGGCAGGACAAGAGCCTGACCAGGGCTACA